>CM042247.1:54752972-54987972 GCA_023566225.1 Romanogobio albipinnatus
TCATTACAATACTGTATGAATGAACTTGATGTATTTTTTCTGCACAACACCGTTATTATTTTTTTAATATGGAAGGAAAAACAGCTAAATAATACCATTATTTTAATATCAATATTTTTTTCAATTCACCCAACTTATACAATGTTAACTCTTTCCCCGCCAGCGTTTTTGTTTTTTAAGTTGCCAGTGGGCGGACGCATTTTTGATCATTTTCACAAAACTTTCATAGCCCCCAGAATAATTTGTGGTATGAATATCTGAACATAAAATATATCAAACATACAGGGCTTGACATTAATTTCTTTGCTCACCAGCCACTGTGGCTAGTGGTTTTCCAAAGTTAACCCTCTCAGTATTTTCACTGGACACAATTTTGACATTGATACCATGGGGAATATAGATATTTTTTTAATATTATCTTATAATTAGGCAGCAGGTATAGTATAGGCTATAGGCTGCTGTATATATATATATATATAGGCTGCTGTTACTTTAAGACCTGATGCACGGATCCATTTCACTGTCACACATGCATTTTCTTTCTCAACTGTTTAAGTTCACTTAAAACATATCTGACTGTGTTTACGTGAATACTCACCAAGACCGGCATTTTGACATTATTTTGTGTGTGTTTGAGAACAATAAGCAGCAAATAAAAGCTAAAATTAGTACTAAGAGGCAGCTTTATGTGTGCACACTTTTATGTCTGCAGGAATTATTAAAATTATACACAATATGCACAATCCCACACTGAATTTCAAGCCCTGTAATACAGACAATATTCATATGTGAGTGAGGAGAGGCGGGTTTCTGCGTAACTCGCTGTCGGAGAGATTAGAGAACGAGAAAGAGCAGCTGGTATTGTATATCTGTTCGGCGGAAAATGAGTATTGGAAGCATTTCAGATATTTCAGTATCGATATGTATCGAAAAATCGCAGTCTTTGATGCCCTTTTCAAGGACTACAACTGTACAATGTATATATTATATATGCTTAAGCAATGCTTCGATCACTTGTTTCTCTAGATGACTATGATCATCTAGAGATTCTGTATTATTTCAGAATTTGCATAATAGCGCCCGTATAAAAGTGAAAACATGGATTGCTGAAAAACTCTGTAGAGGGGAAAGAGTTCATTTTGAATACAGTATATGCTGCTTCTGACATCACCCTCAACATACTTTTTGTCCCCCAAGAACAAAAGAGAAACTTTGAAAGTAATGCGAAAATAAATTCACATATATAGAGATGACAAAAGTTTTAACTATGGCTAGATAAAAATGTTCTCAGAGCAATGTTTTGGTGGTGTATCTAGGGTGATGATTCCTTATGAAAGTGTGATAAGAAGAAGCGGCTCTCACCTGCTGTCCTAAGACCTAAATGAGACTGAGCATCTAACCCATATCCTCCTAGAGCCGCCCCCTCCGGACTGTACGGATCACTCTGGCCTAAAAACACACACACAAATATGTGTTATTCAGTGCAGAGAGCCACAAATGTTAATTTACTATACAATCAGAATGTAAAACAAGCCATTGGTAAACGTACACTAATGCAGAATAACTTTCTTTTACCTGAGCGATTTGATTGGTCAATCATAGGCTGGACTATTCTGCGTCTGGCGTTTATAAACCTGAGCGCGGACAGCAGGAGCAAACACACGATTAGAACAACAGGAACAAATGATTTTGATGAATGCAACAATAGCTGACCAAAGAACCACAATTTAACTTTAATATAAATAAAATTAAAATATTTTAATCCATTTTACAGAAGTTAAAAATGCTCAATTAAGAGAGATTGATTATTACTAAAAGAGAGTGATTACTAACCAGTTGTTGACCTGCAGTATGGTGAGACCTGTGTCTTGGGAGAGCTGTTTCTTCTGTTCTTCAGACGGATACGGATGCTGAGAGAGGACAAAAAGGTTTGTAAACCAATTAAGCCTAGGTTAGTGGTGTGACCTTTGTGAGCGCACAATAATAGACAGCTGCATTGTTATTGGCAGTGCTGGGGGTTACATATTTACATACTCGGATTACTTTCTGAAAGTAACACGTAAACTAATGCGTTCATTTTTGAATTTGCACCATTCTTTAGTAAGTAATGCATACTTGGTAAATAGTACACATTCTTAAATATTTAATATATTTACTGACAAATATATTTGCAACAATGTAACACAAAGGGACCTATGATACACCCGACGCAATGCGACGCCAGGCACAACGCAAGTGTTTTTTGCTAGTTTCAGCCCGACGCAGTTATCATTTTCTCATCCAGCGCCATGTTGTTTAAATAGCAAATGCACTCACGCCATATGTTTGCCAATGGGCGTGCTGGTCTGAAAACAAGCTGTGTTCAGATGCATTGGTGGTGTGTTGCTATTTTGAGGAACTGAAAACAACTGCGCCACTGACCAACAAAAGCCTGGTCTAAAGTCAATGCTGCAGTATATTTTGTGTTATTTAAAGGGCGCGTTAGTAATATGCGCCTATAGGCATGTGCTCAACGTGCATACACTCTGCTTAGTACACACACAGGGCAGCAGCACACAAACATTGAAATATTAGAAATAAAAGGATTCCACTCTGGAGAAGTGCTCAGTCTTTCCACCATGTAAAGAGTGAATCCGCCATGGTGCGAGCGCAACTGGCTTGTAAATGGAATGGGAGATGAGACTGGTTTACTGGTTTACATGTACAGCCAAAACACACCCATGACTCAATAAGAGAATGGGGCAACCCTTTTAGACCATGCTAGTAGACCAGTTACTTTTTGCAAGTAATAAAATATGTAACATGTTGCCTTTAAAATAAATGCATTTAAATATAAACCTGTTTATACTATTATTTTTTATCCTTATTATTAGTAACTTCTGGATATTCTGTCATTTGTAATTACAAAAACGTCATTAGTTGGCAATTACCATATGCTCATTACCATATCTGCAAAAGCTTTGCTCATTTCAGCTGCGCTCAGCTATGAAACATTATTAACCATCAAAGAGCTCATAAATTCATATTTCACAGATATTTACTTGAGATGGTCAATAAAGTCATACATTTTTGTCACACCTCTTCTAAACCTTTCATGACTTCTTTTTCTATATTTCCTATGTTGTCTTTGTTATCTTTCTTCAAGCTCTGTTCTTTGTTTTTCTGGCGCCAATTTTAGCACCAATTGCTACTATTTTTCTTTCAAGCCTTTTATAAATATATTGTTATTATCACAATAAATCAAAAAAGGGTTCACTCTTATTTACTTCATATTTTCCTCATGTCATTCCAAACCTGTATGCTGCTAATTTTTGTCCCCACGGAACACAAAAAGAAAAAGTGTGTTTTTAACTGTATATGAATTGGTTTTCTCTCTTACCGACAGGTGCTGAAAGAGCCATGCTCTCATAATGTTCGTTGCAACTTTGGGAAAGATTCCTCTTTTCTTGTTGTTTCGTCTGTCTCTGTCCGTTTCATCTTCTTCTCCTGTGCTGGGCGATGCTACACTTCCATCCAACCCATCACCTGACATGGCACAACACACAAGCACAATGAAAAACCTTGTTAGACTGGACAGATAACAATCATTGAATTAAACATGCAACAATGCAGCATACTACTGTTAGAAACATTCACCACTGCATTTAGTTTAAACAATTCACAGAAGATTTGATAAAACCGTATTCAGTACTTGATAGTGCGTAAAATGATCAATACCGGCATCGCTGCAGTTCTCTACGCTGTGTGAGGTGAGGCCACAGGAGGCGCTGGGGGTGCCCGAGGGGGTCGACAGACAGTCATCTGGGTCCCGCAACCAAGACTGATTCTAGATCAGGAGAGACAAACACAGTCAGACACACACCCAATAAGAGGAAACAACTAAAGACGGTGCACTCATGTTACTATGAATGGGAGAAAGTGCAACGTGCACTATCTGGCGGAATAAGTCCCACCTTCTAAATAAAAGCTGATTGAGAAAGTCATTGTGTCACTGTAGCTGCCGTTAGAAGCTCCGGTTGCTTTAAAAACAGCGAGGC
Organism: Romanogobio albipinnatus; assembly: GCA_023566225.1. NCBI lineage: Eukaryota > Metazoa > Chordata > Actinopteri > Cypriniformes > Gobionidae > Romanogobio > Romanogobio albipinnatus. The sequence goes on from CM042247.1 coordinate 54,757,010, forward strand.
TGCATCCGAAATCGCATACTTCCCTACTATATAGTAGGCGAAAAACATTATGTGTCAAAAGAAGTATGTCCGAATTTACAGTACTCATAAAAGAGTAGACAAAAAGATGACCAACTACTTCCGGTGGGATTCTGAAGTGCACATACAGGGAGTGCAGAATTATTAGGCAAATGAGTATTTTGACCACATCATCCTCGTTATGCATGTTGTCTTACTCCAAGCTGTATAGGCTGGAAAGCCTACTACCAATTAAGCATATTAGGTGATGTGCATCTCTGTAATGAGAAGGGGTGTGGTCTAATGACATCAACACCCTATATCAGGTGTGCATAATTATTAGGCAACTTCCTTTCCTTTGGCAAAATGGGTCAAAAGAAGGACTTGACAGGCTCAGAAAAGTCAAAAATAGTGAGATATATTGCAGAGGGATGCAGCAGTCTTAAAATAGCCAAGCTTCTGAAGCGTGATCATCGAACAATCAAGCGTTTCATTCAAAATAGTCAAGAGGGTCGCAAGAAGCGTGTGGAAAAACCAAGGCGCAAAATAACTGCCCGTGAACTGAGAAAAGTCAAGCGTGCAGCTGCCAAGATGCCACTTGCCACCAGTTTGGCCATATTTCAGAGCTGCAACATCACTGGAGTGCCCAAAAGCACAAGGTGTGCAATACTCAGAGACATGGCCAAGGTAAGAAAGGCAGAAAGCCGACCACCACTGAACAAGACACACAAGCTGAAACGTCAAGACTGGGCCAAGAAATATCTCAAGACTGATTTTTCTAAGGTTTTGTGGACTGATGAAATGAGAGTGAGTCTTGAGACTCAGACGCCAGCAAGGTGGAGGTGGAGTACTGGTTTGGGCTGGTATCATCAAAGATGAGCTTGTGGGGCCTTTTCGGGTTGAGGATGGAGTCAAGCTCAACTCCCAGTCCTACTGCCAGTTTCTGGAAGACACCTTCTTCAAGCAGTGGTACAGGAAGAAGTCTGCATCCTTCAAGAAAAACATGATTTTCATGCAGGACAATGCTCCATCACACGCGTCCAAGTACTCCACAGCGTGGCTGGCAAGAAAGGGTATAAAAGAAGAAAATCTAATGATATGGCCTCCTTGTTCACCTGATCTGAACCCCATTGAGAACCTGTGGTCCATCATCAAATGTGTGATTTACAAGGAGGGAAAAAAGTACACCTCTCTGAACAGTGTCTGGGAGGCTGTGGTTGCTGCTGCACGCAATGTTGATGGTGAACAGATCAAAACACTGACAGAATCCATGGATGGCAGGCTTTTGAGTGTCCTTGCAAAGAAAGGTGGCTATATTGGTCACTGATTTGTTTTTGTTTGGTTTTTGAATGTCAGAAATGTATATTTGTGAATGTTGAGATGTTATATTGGTTTCACTGGTAAAAATAAATAATTGAAATGGGTATAAATTTGTTTTTTGTTAAGTTGCCTAATAATTATGCCCAGTAATAGTCACCTGCACACACAGATATCCCCCTAAAATAGCTAAAACTAAAAACCACTTCCAAAAATATTCAGCTTTGATATTAATGAGTTTTTTGAGTTCATTGACAACATGGTTGTTGTTTAATTATTAATGTTGTAAAATGAATCCTCAAAAATACAACTTGTCTAATAATTCTGCACTCCCTGTAAGATGGACTCTTTACTATCCCATGAGGCCACAGGAGAGGATTTATAAATGGCAGTGAAGCGACGCAACTGACTAGTATGAATGTACGTCCAGATTACATTCATACTACACACATTCATACTACATATGTACTTTTTTAGCGGTAGTGAAGTGATTACTTATTTAAAGTAAGTACCTACTCAAGAGAGTATGTGATTTTGGACACAGCCAAAGTGTTCTAAGGACTGCACATGCACATTGTCTGGTTCAGCCTGAAAATTAAGCTTTTTTAACGCTATTTGAGCATAAGAAACAATATTTATGAGACAGTTCATGTCCGATTTTGTTGCTGATATGAAATATGTAACTTAATAGACCTCATTCAGCACCATGACAGGTATGAAAGCGAGGCTTATGGTGCGTTCAAGTCCTTCTGGGAATTTTGTATTTATGAGGTGGGAAGTCTTGTTTACGACATCAGGTGACTTTCATCGGAGCAAGATGGCATCTTCTCTTAATTAACTACACAAAAATACAGCAAGGATTTTTGACTGTACATCTAGAAAATGAAGAACAAAATTGTTTTGCTTTTTTATGTTTTTAATTCATTTATGAAGCCACTGTAAACCTTATTGTTACATATTATATTTTTACATTACAATGCTATTATATTTTGTGTTTTAAATTAAAAAAAAACTGACAATGTCACTGCTAAATACCCAGCAAGCAATAGCTGTAATTTACCACCTCGGTTAACTATAGACCCAATATAGTCTGGCTATGAGTAACCCACTTCAAGCCAAAATAACCAAAGAAATGTCGTTTTTGCCTAAATAACTTGCAAAATGGTCTTCCATCATGTTTGCAAAGTCAACAGTGATTACAATGTGTTTGGTTTAATTTCTTTGACATGTTCATGTTCTAGATGACTAGTCTATTCTTGGGCTATGGTTAGACGTTTATTACATTTTCACTGACAGCCCAAATTTTGCCTTGTTTTAGACGTCTTTTAAATGCAAAATTGCTTGCTGGGTACATATAAGCATTGTTGTATTCCGCCACGTTTCTCACTGACACTCCCCCCAGCTCGTAAACATCGGGGCCTAAAGAAAATCCAGAGCTTCCCAACTCGTATTAAGACTTTGTGTTCAACTCGTAAATATACAATCTTTTCAACATGACTTGAACGCACCGTTACCGTGTTTTCAATGGAATCCACTGTGAAAAACCCATAGATCACTTATAATTTACCACAACTCATATTGTCTGGAGATTTTTGTCTACTTTGTCTATATTTTTTTTCAGTGATTCATCAGCAGAACAATCCAAAAACACATCAACAATATAACCCACAGCCTCGCTGTAACGATCACCAGCTGGAGTGCCCTTGAGAGCCACCAGAGGGTACTCCACACATAAGACTATGATCACTCACAAACTACATTTCCCATAACTCACTGCCCGGACTCATCATCACTTATCACTGATCACATTCACCTGTACCTCATTTACTGATTGCATTTCACCTGTGTCTCATCATCCTGTTATTTCCTGTCTATTTATACCTTGGTCATTCATTCACTCACCGCTAAGTCTTGTTCAATGTTACATTGCATTTCTGAGCACTCTCCTGGTTTTCTTGTTTCTTGTTTTTGGATATCTTGCCCTGTTCCCTGGATTACTCTCTTGCCTCTGGTCCCTGCCTGTTTTGTTTGTTTGTTTGTTTCTTTGTTTGGACTGCCTGTCTGTGTATGACCCTTGCCTGTACCTTGGATTACGCTTCTGGATTGCCCTCAAATAAAGCTGCATTTGGATCCACCTTCGAGTCTCGGAGCAGTTCGTAACACTCGCTTTCATTCCCGTTAAAAATCAAAGATGGCGCTGCTGTGAATAAGGGTTATTGTGAGTTCAGCAAGTTTAGATAGGACTTTGTCTTGGATGCCCGAAATAGCAAATATGGCCATCGAGTGACTTTGAAACAACTAGCTCCCTGATATGTGTCAGATGTCTGCTGACTCACTTGTTCTGACAGATTGGTGCAAGAACCAGTGAAATCCTCCATGTCAGATTTGGATCCCCCGTCCCGATCCTCCAGCACCAAATCAGTGGGCATCTTGCCCTTTAGACAGGTGATGTAGCGATGACAGAAATTATCACAGAGGTCATGAACCTATAAGAGAAGAGTGAAGATGTCGGGCTTATTGACACGTATAAAGCTGTTTATGCTGCTTTTTCATAAACAATGAAAGCTAAGAGCACAGAGAAGAGAAGTCCATCTCTTATTAAACATGCGTGTGCTGTTTGGTGTCACTGACAGTCACGCCACGTTTGAGTATGGGGAAGTGTAAATGAGATTTTATGAAGGAAATCATTAAATAATGAAATAAAAATCATAAAAAAGACTAATAAAATAGAAAAAAGATAAAAAAGGTCACAGGGGTTTGAAACGAGGTGGGTAAATGATTTTCATTTAAGAAGACTAAATGACAAAAGTACCATGGTATGATGGTATTTTCTGACATGGTATCAAGATAATAGCATGTTTTTGGTCATGTGTTACGATAATACCATGTTTTTTAATGTACAATAATAATAAAAAATATATTTAAACTAATTTAGATTACCATCAAAACACCACTGTTATCATCAGTACTGGTAATATATTAAAGTACCATATTATTCTCAATATATATCCCTCTATCACCATATTGCTTTATTGTAAGGGTAATTTTAAAAACACAAAACGTACCTTTTCTAGCTCTAATAGATGAAACCGTAGAACTTGAATGGCCTGGATCATCTGTGCAAAGAGTGGAAGAAAGAGAAAAAGAAGAAATGGTTAAAATGGTTACAGCCTTTGCCAAATTAAAAGCTAAAGCTTATGTATATTTTACCAGATTGTCCAGTTCTGGGTTTGATGAAAAGATGGGTTTCTCTGATCGAATCTAAAATAATTCACAGAAAAAAATCATTAGCTACCAGCTTTGATGGTCGATGTTTATGCAATCTGCAGGTATTTTTCTAGTAAAGACAAAAACACACTACAAGACACAAGCCTGTCCCCTTTGACATTTTAAACTAGACAAGGAGTTGCAGAGCCCAGTGTGTGTGTGTGTGTGTGTGTGTGTGTGTGTGTGTGTGTGTGTGTGTGTGTGTGTGTGTGTGTGTGTGTGTGTGTGTGTGTGTGTGTGTGTGTGTGTGTGTGTGTGTGTGTGTGTGTGTGTGTGTGTGTGTGTGTGGGCATGTTTTTGTCAAATATCAGGACACAAATGTGTATAATGACATGGGTATGACATAGGTATTACAAAAAGAGGGTGAAATATGAGGACGTTCCCCATGTCCTCACTTTTCAAAATGCTTATAAATCACACAGAATGAGGTTTTTTTCACAGAAAGTAAACTGCACAGTCTCCTGTGAGGGTTAAGTTTAGGGGCAGGGGCAGTGTGTGTGTGTGTGTGTGTGTGTGTGTGTGTGTGTGTGTGTGTGTGTGTGTGTGTGTGTGTGTGTGTGTGTGTGTGTGTGTGTGTGTGTGTGAGTGTGAGTGTGAGTGTGTGTGTGTGTGTGTGTGTGTGTGTGTGTGTGTGTGTGTGTGTGTGTGTGTGTGATGGGTAGGTTTAGGGGTAGGGGCAGTGTAGGGAGATAGAAAATACGGTTTGTACGGTATAAAAACCATTACGCCTATGGAATGTCCCCACATTTCACAAAAACACCCCTGCGTGTGTGTGTGTGTGTGTGTGTGTGTGTGTGTGTGTGTGTGTGTGTGTGTGTGTGTGTGTGTGTGTGTGTGTGTGTGTGTGTGTGTGTGTGTGTGTGTGTGTGTGTGTGTCCTGATAAACCCTACGTTAGGGTAGCAAGGATAGTAATGTCCGAAATCCTTTTTTTGGTCCCCATGAGGAAAACAGCTTATAAATCAAACTAAGTGATGTTCTTTGAAAATGTAAAAAATCATGTTTTCATAAAACATGAAAACCCGACATGCATTACTCACTTGTTTGGCAAAGGCTGCAATATCATCATTGAACGATTCGGAGGAGCAGACATCGCTGTGATTGGTCATGCTGTGGAGGTGGGCGGAGTTTGACATGGAGGTGGAGTCTCGTGGTGAGCAAGTGGCAAGTTCACACTTTTCAAATACCAGAGCCAGAAGTGGAAACAGAGGGTGACTGCAAATCAATACACATATGCTCCAATAAGACAACACTGCAGTGTAAGAAAATGCAACACAGCTAATGCTGCCTAAGAATGATTGATTTTATGTGACAAATGAACGCCACCACAAGGTCATAATCATTCAGGGTTTTCTTCATATTATATCCTTTCACCTATCTCAGATAATTGTGGATAGATAATTTGAACTATTTGTAGATTGACTGCCCAAAAACTGCTATTAAAACGGCTCTAAGTTGTATTTGAAACATTGTTTGTTTGAGTAGCCCAACACAGCAACACTAGCTCAACCAATGGTGTGAGTTTGAGGCCAGACTATCTGTTTGTCTGACCAATGGGAGTGTTTGGAAAACCTGTCTGAAAACAGTAATTATTTTGTACAATTCCATTCTGTGCCACTTTTGCTGCTAAAATGAAACACTTCAGACGTTTTTTTAAGTTTTTAATTGTGAATTGTGAATGAAGTTTGTAAATTTCCCTGCCATTGACGGAAATGTACGTCATTTATAAGACAACCATTGACGAAAATTTTCAGCTTTCTGTGTTTTCACTTCTATACTGTAGGGGGTGCTATTACACATCAGAAATAAGCGATATCATTTAAAAGCAGATGCATCAACTGTACAAATCAAAACTGCCTAATGTTACTGAATGAAAAGTCGACCCAGGGCGAGCTATAGGACTGTGAAGCATTAGGGGTGCTGATGGACTTGATCTACTCCATCTGTGTTTCTGAATCCCATACTGGACAAAAATAAGATTTTCTTAGCTTTTTGCTCAAAATGTGGCTTTTTTTATGAAACTTACCCAGATTCAAGTGTTGATAAAAAACGAATGCATGAAGCTAGAATAAAAAGTCATTTTTTGTGTTGCTTTTTAAAGCAGGTGGTCTTTTCTTTCTTTTGATATATTGAATGATCAGATATTCATACAACAATATAATCTGGAGAACATGAAAGTTTTGTGAAAAATGCTGGCAGTGGCTGGCAACTTTTTATAAAAGCGCTTAATATCCAATGCACACCTTTACCTTTTCATTTTGTTGCCCTTGCACTAAAATGCTGTCTTCATCAGCAAATAAAAAAGAGAAAGAAATATAGACATAAACGTGTCTATATGTTTTGTTTTGACCCAAAAATAGGCCTTGTGAAAATTATTTAAACTTAGTCTGATGTATTTTATTCTGAGCAAAATCACTTGAACTTGTATGATGCCATAATTACAAATTCATAAAAACTACCCAGGACGTGAAGGCAATATACAGTATATTAAGACATGCAGTGCTCGTACATGTTTCGTGGGAGGTAACAGATGGTTCAAGTAACCAGACTCTCACCCGTAGATCTGGTCCCGGTGGTGTTTCAGGGAGTCAGGCACAGTGTGGCCATAGTGAGGCGGAGGAAGTGATCTCATGATGTCCCGGTAGCCTCCCACAGGCATGGCGTCAGAGCCTGGGTACTGCACCAACTCCTCATACTAGACAAGGATAAGACAAAATGAAAAGATAAGACATTGCCTAATTCAGCCTTATGTTAGTATGAACTGTGTAGGGGGGGATTTGTTATGATGTATAACCGAGTACATACAGGATTGACAGTACGGTCGAGTATGCGAGCTAGCGAGAGGCTGTTTGAAGTCACTGCTAATTGTATCTCCTCCTTAATAAACACTGGCTGCGGAGAGGCTTTGATGTGCGATTTTTCAGTGTGCCAAGCAACATTCACCCAGGGACGTAAACTCCAAAGAAAAAACTTTCCAAATGATTTATAATTAACAGCCTTACACACAATTACATAAAATCACCCAGCCTTCATTTTTATGCTAATTAGGTGGTAATAACCTGATCTTTCTGATTAATGCTGTAGTCAGGAAAACGGCATAAAAAAACAACTGCACAATAGGACAGCTTTCCGAATAATCAATAATCAGAAGAAACACACTATAAAATACATTTGAACTATTTCTAATGACTGCTCACCTAGTATCATAACCTCTGCAAAGTACGTTTTAACTAAAACAATTAAAAAGTGTAGGCCTTTGTTAATAATCAGGCTTTTCTGTAGCATATAAACTATGCTCAATATACTTATTCTTGCAATTGCTTTCTCACCATGAAAACCTTTTTCATTACGCATTATGTTAACACCAGTTTCTTTTGGATTCATTTTTGAAGCTGCAAACAGAAAGCAATTTTTAGGTTTCACAGTCCTTTAAAAATATGTCCAATGAACATGTTGTTATGAAATATATGGTAACACTTTACAATAAGGTCGGCTTTCCTGTAGCTCAAACAATAGAGCGTGGCGCTAGCAACGCCAAGGTCATGGGTTCGATTCCCGGGGAAAGCAAGAACTGACAAAATGTCAAATGTGTACCATGAATGCAATGTAAGTCTGCCAAATGCGTAAATGTAAGGTTAATTAATTAACTACATTAGTTGAATACATTAGCTAACATGAACTAATAATGAACTGCATTTATTAATCTTTGTTAATGTTAAACATTTACTAATACTTTATTAAAATCTTGTTAACATTAGTAAATGCACTGTGAACTAACATGAACAAACCATGAACAGCTGTATTTTTTATTAACTAACGTTAACAGAGATGAACAAATACAGTAACAAATGTATTGCTCGTGGTTAGTTCATGTTAGTTAATACATTAACTAATGACACTTTATTGTACCAACAAAAAAATATACATAATATATGTGAAACTAATAATTAGTGCATAATGCATTACAAGTCGGCCTATTATGAAGATGGACAATGTCACATCAGTCAAATGCGTTACAACAATCTATGAGGAAACAAAAAGCAGTTACACACGTAAAAAGATCCAACGTATTACATTTGATAAACGTTTTACGCAGTGCTGGTAATCAGTACTCTAACACTTTATAATAACTTTAATTAAATTTAAGTAGCTTATTAAAACTGGAAAAGCAGAGAATTTCCGGTCTATTGTTCCGTCTATTGATGGAAATATCATCAAACTTTGATGCACATATTTTAAGTGGTAATCACATAATGACTATTAGTGTAAATATTGAAAGTTATTATAGACAAACTATTAACTTGTTACTGTTAAGTAACAATTACAAGCACTGCAAAATCAGTTTCAAATCAAATGAATGTACTTAAATATAAAAACACAGTATATGTAATTATGTATGTTGCAGCAAGTAATGAATGTGCACCACTAAAACTCAAAGATGAAATACACTTAAACCCACTTATTTTGTGACATGTATTAATAAAAATGATTGGTGTGGTTGCAGGGACAGTTATAAGAGTTTGACATCGAATATGCCAAATTAACAGGATCAGAACTACCATTTCTGAGAAGACACAGAACACAAGAAGAATTTCCATTTGGCCGCTCACTGTAGCACAAAAGTTGACCTACTTACCGACTTCATCTGCCTTTCTAGGGCCTGTAATTCCTACCCTACTCAATCCGAGGTTTGCCTTTTGTTGCATTTGTGAACACAAGTTTGATTTCAATAAGGATAAACTGAGCATCTGAGTGTGATGCTCAAATGCCTTCCGAAAAAGTGTTGGCCTAGCTACAAAAAAAAAAAAATCTTACTATTTGAATGCACATTAACTAATCTATTAAGCATTGCATAATAGAATAATGTTCACAACTGAATTAATAATGTAAGTTATTATTATGTGTCAGCCAAAAATCTAACAATTACAAAATAGGAAGTAACTTTTTGTATTTTAGACAGCATACTTCTTGTACAACTCTATAGCTGTGCTTTTTAAACACCCACACTACAGTATCAAACACTACAAATAGCAGGAAAATGGATTTGGAAAATCAAGGGAAGAAACAGGACCTACCCTCTTCTCCATGCGATACGGAAGCCGAGCTCACACACTCACTGACGGAGGACAACACACACCAGACACCCGGCAGATAAGACACACTCTCTATAAGAAATAAAGCGTTAAAAAACATGCATTGTAACATAAACGCGTAATAGCATATTCATATTCTAGTCCGAAAGCATTTGAGATGTTGGGGACATTATAAAATAAATGCAAGCACATAGCCTGTGAGAGTAGTGGATAAGATTGCTTTTTTCACTTTTAAAGTGTCCACCAAAATAACAGCGCAAGTGTTAGTGTTCTAGAGTGAGTGAGAAACGCATATGCCTATGTTATTACGAATATAGCTACATCATATCCATAACAAATTATTGCATCCACGTAAATGTTATGCTTCTGAAAAATGGGTTGTATTATGAATATAGGCTACTAGGTTATGATGAGAAGGCGTAAAGATACCCCACCTTAAGACTGTAGCAGCAGAAGCGTGAATCGGGCCGAGTATCCAGCGTTAACGGCGCGTCCTTCTCGCGCTATCGATGTGCATGAAGCGACGCGTTGAGCTCAAATGCGTCTCTCCACGATGAGCGATGGAGCTTTAAACCAGAGAGAGAGAGAGAGAGAGAGAGAGATGGAGACTGGGAGTTGTTTAGGGGGTCAAAACACAACGGGGTCTCTCACCCCCACCTCCTTATCACACACGCTCGCGCATTACAAACACACACACACACGTAGGCTACACACACACTCGCGCATTACAAACGCAGAGCCTTTGGACGCTCTCTTCCTCGTTCTCGCTCACACAGACCGTGCTTACCGAGCTTCATCATCGCTATTTCGCTGTGGAATCATTTTGTCTCATTATGGGTAGGCTACAGTGTCTGCTACAGCAGATCTATTTGAGTTGCACTGGAGAATACACACACATGCGTTATTCTTCACTGCATGTAAGCGTCACATCATATGCTACACAATACAACCACATTCATACAGTGGCCTCAAAAAGTATTCGCAGACTCATTCCGCATTTTAAATTGGATTGGAATCGAAAAATGTATAAAAGAAAATGGCATCTGCAAACAAATGAAAGACATTTTCTCAGAACTTATAACTTGAGCATCTGCATATTAAACAACTGGTGTCAAGAAGATTTTATAGTGGATATATGAAGACATTTTGCCATTAAAAACCCCAGTTTTCCTAACAAATTAACCAGAGTTATTAAACGCTAATGCTCAAAATAATCAATTGGTTAGAGTAGAGCCAACTCAAATTAAACAAATCGGTTCAATCAAATGAACGTTTGTGAGTATTTAGAACTTCCTCTTTCTTTTGAGTTCTCAAAACTGACACATTTGAAGTAATCCGAACTGTTTCATTGTTTTGAGTTTTATGAACTTGTTTCTATTAATTTAGACTAATGTACATTTAACTGAAACTTGGCAGGATTTCTATTTCGAGTCCGATCACACGAAAATGCGTATCAATAATACGAGAGTGCAATGTCGTGGAATGTAGTTTTGCGTGCATATGATACCATGGGCGTCGGAAGCAAAAAAAATGTGGGTGGGTCCTCAGAAATTTTTTTATGGAGTAGATGCCAATTACATTAAGTACAAATATACCGCTTTGCTTGCTAAACGTATAGTTCGGAAAGACAAAATTACGGAAATCGCCATGTTATTGAGAGCGTCAGTAGTGTAGGGGTAGGACACACAGCTTCTAGTTTTGACACAAATCGATCCGCGGTTCGAGTCCGCCTTTCGCCGAGCTCAATCTTCTCCCTTTTCCCATCACATATCAGATCGGAAAGGCATTTATTTTCAATAAAAATGAAGAAAATATTAGAAAAGTGGAAATAAAGCGTCTAACGTGTTTAATAATACGTGTTTATCGATTAGGGGTAGGGAAACAGACATGTGCTGAATGTTAGAGACGGGTCCAATATCATTGATCGTAAAAAGTGGGTGGGTCTTGTCCCACCCACATACAATGGTTCCGACGCCCATGTATGATACGCACTTTATGGCGTATTATACGCACAACCCCCCCCACCCCCATCCTACCCAAGAGCGTGTCATATACACGCCATAAAGTGTGTATCATATGCACGCCAAAACACATTTTGGCATATACATTCCACGACATTGCACATTGCTCGTACTATTGATACGCATTGTCATGTGATCGTGTTGCTAATTCCCAGCATGCTTTGCCATTACACTCAAAAGGGAGAGTAAATGCACAAATTAAATGTTTTTTTTTTTGTGCAAGATTAACAATAAGTGGGAGATTTGGTAGTGTTTAATGAGAACAGATGTTAAATGTATTATATTGCTGTTCTCATTCAGCAAGTGCTATGCTATGCTAATGCTACCAAAGCATTGTGTAAACAATTAGCAAGGTGGCATTTATTGAATTAGCAAGTTTCCACTACTACACAATTTGAGATTACATGACATTTTTTAAGTTAAATGTATGAATTAGCTAACTACAATATTTCAAGTTCAGAAATATAAGTAAAAAATAAAAATCTGCAAGTTCTGCTTACTTAAACTTTACATTTCTAAACGTAAAACATTTGAGGCAGCCAACTTATTCGGGTTTACAGTGCAGGTCAAGTATATGTCCCTTTACGTTTGATAACCACAATGTGTCAAAATAGCCACTAGTCTTCATTTTAAATAGTGGGTAAATACAGTGTGTGACATTGTGTTACCATAATATATTTTTTCATTACTAAAAGTCAGTATTGTTGGATCATATTTTAAAGCAATGCTGATGTGAAATTATCAGCTGTATTCATGTGACAGATGATATTGGGGAGAGATGTAATGCAGTGTGAGTTGTACTTAGTTTAACCACTTTAAAAATGTGCTACAGGGAAGAATTCATTGTTTTACCCTCCTGAGGGGACAGTTATAAGTGTCTGTGTAAAAATATGAAGGGTTTTCTGAGGTATAGAAAAAAAAATAAACATTTGATTTGAATTCAACCCTAACTAATTTGCTTTTTAAAATGAAATGTTTCATATGTTTCATATGCTTACAATGAAATATGAATTGAGGGAAGGGGTTAATAGGGGTCGGTATAAAAATAAAGGCCTAATTAATATTCAAAAATTACTTTTCCAAAATTCCCAAGTATCCTCTTTATAATTGAACACAAATTACTTATAGTGAAATATTAGCTTGAAAAGCTTGTGCTATCCTTTGGTTCGACATTTTATTTTGTGAAAGAATAGCTTTTTTCCCCCACTAAAGTGTCAAAAAAGTTTTAGGAGACACTGTACACCACTTATGCTGACAGACAGGCACCAATCAGCTGATAACACTAACAGCCAACTGTACCAACTCTTACTATAATACATAACAAGCATGTAATTGTTTAAATTGCAGGGCAAATTACAGCAATAGGTTTCTCTTATTTATGACTGTCTAATTGGGCTAGCTGTTATATGGAGAAGCTGTCAGGACTAAACTCTCAGTATATCCACACTTCATAAAACCACATTAAGACAAATGTTAGATTACATACTGACGGTTGAACTGTTTTCTCAAGACAAAGGTATTTTTCATTAGATTGCTGCAAGTTGCACGCGTTTTAGCCTATATGTTTTTATACAATTCATTACTTGCAATATGGGTTGTTGACGTGACAAGGCATTTTCACTGTCACACAAGATAAAAATGAATATAATTAGTATTATTTTATATATTATCATTTAAATACAGTAAATGGTTAAACAATTCATTGTCTTATATAAAAATATTGCTTTGTCTTTAGATTTTTGTACATTTTGAGCCAAATCTCAAAGTCTCAAGCATGGTTCAAAAAATTACAACTTTTATAACTGGAAAAGAAAAGGTCTATTTTAGTAAATGACAATCATTTTTTTCATCCATATATTTTTAAAGCGTGGGATCTTGATGCATTTTGTCAGTGAAAACCTCCTCCGCCGCGTGACACCATATCCTGATATTAAATTGAGCAACTCCACTGACAAGTTTAGTTAGTTGAAGGACCCCATTCAAGGGCATGTTATTGTTGTGTCATATTTAACTTTTTTTTGAACTACTATAAAAGTGTTAAGTTTTGTTGTCCTTTGGTGCAACACCCCTTCTTAACTGTTGTCACACCACAGGACACATTTCAGTAAAAATAAAACAGTGAAAGAATTGACGTTAGTGAACCCTTATACCCTCCCAAACATCAGACTTCACGCTTCATAATAATAGCTCTTTAGTGTTTTACAAAAAAAAAAAAAATACTGCATATTTGTCAACTACCCCAAAATAGCCGAATTATTTTTCTTTTGTTTGATAATTGTTTTACTGCTTGAAAAACCATTAAATCTCCTATAAAACAATACCACGTGTGTGTGATGTTTAAGTGAAAACAATGGGCTTTCAATATGCCAGCCAGCATAACAATCGTTTCGAGCAACCTGTAACAGGAAAACAGTTCCTCGACGGGCCAAACGTGGTCTTGTGTTGTAAATCACCCTTAAATAACATAATAATTATTGCATACGTCCCCTGAACTCTTCCCCCGCTGGGCAGCCCTCACAGGCGGTCGGGACTTCAATCAGCGCGGCGCTCTCCAGCGCACGGCGGCCGGACCGACGCGCACGGTGGGCGGTGCGCGGCATGACACAAGCGAGGCAGAGGATCTGGCGGTCTGCGGCCTTTCAACACCAAGGGAGGGCATTGGCCAACAGAGATGATCATAGCTAAATAAAGGCATTAACAGCGGAACAACAGTGATTGTAAAGGCGCTCAAAGGAGCAACGCCTTTTGAATGCGGCCTTTAATCGGATATTTCCACTTGTAATGCGTTGTCTTTTCATGCGACAAAATGCTATAATACAACATCTGCTACACTATAACCTTGTAAATAATTTAGTTGAATAATAATAAGTATATTGTTAAATATTCTGGCCTAATTAGTTAAATCATTTTGAACTACTGTGAGAAATAGCCTATTTGTAGAATGAAACTGAATTCACAAAACTTGGTTCAAAAAAAAAAAAAAAGTAAGTTGCCTAGTTGCCTTACATTCTTGAGTTCATTGGAATTAAAACTGAGTTAATACAATCAGGGGCGTAAATTTCATCTAAATGTTGGGGGGGACAATAAACATGAAATTTCTCAAGAGCAATTTTTGAAGGGGACACAAATAATACAGCCAAAATCGTACTTGTAAGGAAATGTGTACCACAACAACAACAACAACAAAAATTACTTATTTGGCGTTTTGGTGTACTGAAAAATTATCTAATGTCCGTTTTTCTTTTCTCTGTCATTTTATCTGACCAACAACACAAAGTGATAGTAGTTTAAATACGATTAAGGTTCACCACGTCATATTATAATTATTAAATTATCTTGCGTCCTCCACATAGTATTTTATACTATGATATTCAGATATTCAGATATTCAACTGCAGAAGCCTCTGATCTGCCACTTATTATCATATTCAGCAAAACCCTACACAGATCTGACTGAACTTACGGTTTAGAATTTGGGGGCGGGTTGCTTGAATTTTGGGTTCATTAGCCGATTATTCGTAATGAAAAACACAACAACAAAACAGTCCAATGACACACTCCCTTAAATAGGCGCTTTTACGCTTTGAAACCAAATCTTGGATAATCTTGTCTGTCGGCGGTTTGCTCGTTCGGCTCGTGCTGTATTGAGCAGACACGTTCAGTTTTTAATTGTTTTGTCAGTTCTCTAACTGAACTCAGTGATGTTATTACTGTACAGCGGAGCGGGGCGGGGCGGTGGGCAAGTGATGTTAACAGTGTTTTGCCTAATCTGTATTAAAGAGAAAAGAATCACTTCATCTGACGTTTAAAGTGAATAAAATAGCCTTGACAGCTGCTTACTGGTGTTTCACAACTGCTGTCTGAAGAGCCTTGTTCTCTCCCCAAACTTGTGTGGTAGTTTTTCTGCGGTCTATGGGGAACGTTAGTTGAGGTGCGGTGGATCAAACCACTGTGAGGCAAGGGGGGAGGGGGGACTCAAAATGTTTCTAAACTTAAAACGCATTTTTTTGTCCCATTTGCGTTTGTTTTGTTTTACTACATACACATTTATTTTAAGTATATATTGATATATTATTTACAATACTCAGCATGGTTTTTAAGGGGGGACAGCCCTCAGATAGGGGGGGTCCTGCCCCCCCCCCCCCGATTTACGCCCCTGAACAATGATACAAAGATATAATTAATTAATTAGCTAAGTTGATTTGAAAAAAGATAAAAAGTTGTATAAAAGTGTATAAACATTAGGCTACATGCATCCTGCTAACAAGACTGAAAACCCCACACTGGTTTGACCGATGCCATTAATGCTTGTGTATAGAGTTTTTGACATTAATTGTGTGTTTGTGTTGGAGTGAAAGTGAGGGCAGGTTGTGTTTAGAGAATAAGCTCATTAGTGTTCTGGTGCGAGGTAGGCTGGTGTGATTTTTTTTGTTTAATGTGACTGTTTGTCACTTCCTCTCAAAATGTGAATGTTTGTTTTGGGGCATTTGTCATCGTGCCATGTGAGAGACTTTGGTCAATCAAGTCACCGAGAGGCAAAAAAACACACACCATGGAGAAATAACAGCAGCGATTCATAGACAACAAAACACGTTCTCATTTACGCACTGTGTGATAAAGTTTAATATAATTCCAGAGCTATACTGATCTTATGGCCTGTCCTACATTTACAGTTTGCTAAAGGACTGACCTCACGAATTAACATCCCAACAACACACACAGTCTCTCAGGCCTGACCTTTGACACCTGGATCAATATCTGCTGCTGTGAGCGTTGTGTATCCCTGAGGGAGTCGTTCTCTGGTGTCCGTTCACCCCAAATCCTCAGGTCAGGATCTCTCTGTCATACGCATACGATTTTTGGTGCCTTTTTATGCTTATTATTAGGCATATTTATGGCACTTCTTGTGTTACGCAGAATGTCTACATGCACTTTTTCAGTCAGACTAAAGCAATAATTTGTCTTTCTAAACTTTTTCTTGCAAAGTCGGACTAACAGACCCGTAGATAAAGAGATAGCATCTAGCATGTGTACGTATGAATCAAATTACAGTTGGTCTTGGCATTGTGCACACCCTCCGAAAAATACAGAAGTGATGTGCGACATGCATTTAATCCTTCAAATATTTGATTATGCATTGTGTCATAAACAACAGATGAAGACTGTAGCCCAACTATGCAAAAAAAAGTCTGTAGCTCGATATTAAATGTAAACATACTGACGGTGTTACTATATAGGATGAATCGCTTTTGTTGCAGCATTCATCACTTGTGATCTGTTAAATTAATTGATTCAAATAGCAATTCATTGTTGTTTTCCTTTATCATAAACAATAGGCATTTTTTTGTAAGGAAGAAATTTAGCACTGGCTTTAAAGGTTCAGTGTGTAGTATTTATGAGGATCTATTGACAGAAATGCAATATAATATACATAACTATGTTTTCAGTGGAGTATAAAGACCTTACATAATGAATCGTTATGTTTTTATTAACTTAGAATGAGCCATTTCTATCGGCATACACTGTGAGTCCCCGGGCCATTTTGTGCCGCCATGTTTCTACAGTAGCCCTAAACAGACAAACTGCTCTACAGAGCGCTAGCTACTCTCTGCTGTCTCAAATGACGACATCTTTGTCCTGTGTCGGCCACTGTAGCTTCTCAATGTGCTTTGAAAGGGAGGGGTGAGCGGTGGGCAGTTGCAATTCACAACCTCACCACTAGATGCCGCTAAAATGTACACAGTGCCTATACTGAAGTGCCTTGAAACGCGCAGCATTATTCAATGTGTTGACGTAATTTCCCCTGAAACGGCTCCAGCTGTAAGCAGCTCCTCCCCTTTTTTGAAACAGCCAATAGCGTTTTGTTAATAGTTTGACTAGAGCCTTTCTGTTTGGTAAAGCCACAGTTTCCTCCTCTCGTCTCTAACCGTTTCTTGTCATAATCTCCTCCATATCGCTTTTGAAATACAGCCTTCTGTGCAGAATTTAAATGTGTCCGATATGTTTTGTTGTCTGCGCCGACTTGCGCATATGACCCGCACTGCGCTCTCGTGTCTCTAGACCAGAGTCGTTCGTGTGTGCGTGTGTGCATGTGTGTGTGCTGCGGCGGTGCGCGTGAAACTAATGTGAAACCAGACTTCATTCGCCTCAACTGAAAGCATTATATTTCTGAATCGTTTCTATCGCATGTATGGTGTGCTATGTGCCATTCACCATGTAGAAATTAGTGAATGTGTGAACAGCTGACAATTTCAGACACAGCTTCAGCGTCTATTTATAGTGTAGGGGCGGGGCTTCAGATTCTAGAGAGCATTTGATTGGACAGAAGATGTGATGAGAAGATAAAGTCTGCGATGATGTCATCAAAATCTGTGATTCGTTTTAACGGAAGTGAGAGACTGTACATTTTGAATGCTTATATCTCCTAAACGCGAACTCTGTCATTGTTTTGGAACACACCAGCTTATTCATAACCTTAAGGCTAACATAGTCATACTAAAAGTAAAAAAAAAAATCAATTTTGATTTCAGGGGGCCTTTAAAAGAAAATAAAGAGGACACATCAAAGTGTTAGCAGATGTTAAAATAATTAACTTTTAATAATGATGGTATTACCATATGTGTTTCTGATGTGGCTTTGACTTTTGCTAGATTTTAGAACTGAGACAAGTGGAAACAAACACCTACTATTAACTGGCCAAGTGGACATTAATCTTAAAATATGTACCATGCTATTCTTTAAAGTGCCTTATAAATAGCTCGAAAGCCTGTAAACATGACCTGAATGTCGAAATGTTGTTTTTTGGTAAGCTTGTGCTGGGATGACACCGCTGACATGAATGGCCAGTGTTTCTCTGACATGCAGCAGGTTAATGCACAACATCAAAGAGAAGTCAGTCTACCTACATCTTGCAGCGGGGCAACGGCCAAAGAGAGAGAGGGAGAGAGTGCTTTTTTATGAGCACGTTCCTCTCCAGTTACTGTGTCGTCTGGCCCAGCACCCATAAATATTATTTCACTTTTTCGATCTTTCTCATCAGGCCTCTTATCTGTCCCATATATGAGTTTACCCTCTGCCTGAACTTTGTCTTCCTTTAAATGCGTACCTCCTCGTATAGATGTTTCCAAAGTACAATAAAGCTGAATCTAAATTATTTTTAAACAGAACAGAGTCACTATAAATGATTACCATTTTCGGCCGTTCACACAGAACACGTTTTCTCGTTCCACTGCGCTACTTTTCCATTGTTTTTATACGTAAACACACGCTGGACGGGCATCTTTAACCGTTGTGCTCACGTCTTGCGTCTTTTGCAGCGTCTCGCACGACACAGCAATCTAAAAATGAGCCGCTCACATTAAAATAAGTTCAGTTTTTAAAAAATGCATCTCTAGACCTTACGCTTTCTTTTGTTCGACTGACATGTGTCTCACGTTTTTAACAGCAAAGCGCATTCTGTGTAAACCGGCCCTTATTGATTGATTTGTGTTTTGCTAAGGTAAGCATAACTATGACTGTTGCTCATACTTAGAGCATGAATGAACAAGAATGATTCCTCAAATTGTGGGGCTTGTTGATGAGATGTGGCCTACTATGTTGCAGATTTCACCTGATGGATGTCAAAACTGGCAACAATAAAAAAAATCACTCTACATTTAAGGATAAAGCCACATTAATATATCACATTGTCAGAATGTCAAGTCACCTTCATTTATATAGCGCTTTTCACAATACAGATTGTTTCAAAGGAGCTTTACAGTGATGATAGGTACTTAATGGAAGAGAGATTGTTTTGGCTGTACATCAGCTCTAGACAAAAGTTATTGTCCAGCTAAAGTAAGTTTTTGATGGATTCATTTCTGTTAAAATAGAAAACTCTTAATGCGTTCCAGCCGCTCATTCACATAGCAACAGCGGCTAGGGAACGCCAACCCTGAAACAAGTTTTGAAATAGTTTTGAAACAATACTATTATCATCTTCATGTACATTTAAAAAAAAAAGTGTATCTGTGAGAATAGTGACGGCATGCACGTAAGCATTAAAGGAACACGCCGACTTTTTGGGACTTTAGCTTATTCACTGTATCCCCCAGAGTTAGATAAATCCATGTACATACCATTCTCATCTCTGTGCCATAACTCTGTCTGACGCACCCACTGCTAGCCTAGCTTAGCACAAAGACTGGAGGTAAACGGCTCCAGCTAGCCTACTGCTCAATAAGTGACAAAATAACGCCAACATTTTCCTATTTACATGTTATGATGTGTATAGGTACATCGTGTACTAAGACCGACGGATTTTCTAGGCCGATATGGCTAGAACAACCTGATCTTACAGAATTCCGTGAAATGAACACGGGCCCCTTAACTCAAAATCCGTGGCAGTTTCACAGAATTGCCGAAAATTCCGTGATGGGTCCACAAAAGTGATGCCTATGTAAGTCAATGACAGTATACAGACGCGTTGGGCATGGTTATCGTCATGAAATCAAATGATTTTGCCCTTATGACATGGAGTGTGATTCTCGATTTAATCAGCCAGCATAATTTTATTTACAATTATTTTCTTTTCTTTTTTTCATTTACAGTATTCAGACACGTTTGAACACGTAACCCAATCCCTTCCCTAAACCTACCCATTTGTGTATTATAAAAAAACAGGATATAACAGGCAGATACGACTGCAGGCACAATGTATTCAAAAAGTAATTTTAGCCACCCGAACCATGGGCTGCTCTCACTGCTGCCATCAGGCAGGCGGTACCGCAGTATCAGAACACGCACCAGCCGACTCCAGAACAGCTTCTTCCCACAAGCAATCAGACTCCTTAACTCCTGATCCATCAGGATCATAACACACACTGACAGAATATCACTCAGCACAACCCACTGTAGATACACACACACTATATACACATTTATGTATCATTTATTATTTATCATTTATCATATAGCACCTATTGTACATTGGATCTCTACTGTGAATAATATTGTATGCTGTACATTGTATATTATTACTATAGCTTAATGTATACTGTTATTGTTTAATGTATGTTTAGTGTATATTGTTTAAAGTATATGTATATTGTAAGTATGTGTATATTGTTTAAATATGTGAGAACTACACTCACATTGTGTAAATTATTTATTGTTTATTGTAGAGTTTACCGTGCTGTGAGTAAATGTGTAATCTGATGTTGCTTTAAATGTTGTACATGTCATGTCGTGACTACTATGTTGCTCGGAACTGCACCTAAGAATTTCACCTGCTGTTGCACTTGTGCATATGGTAGAGTGACAAATAAAGTGATTTGATTTGATTGATTTGATTTATTGCAAAGAGATGTGTGAGTTCAATCAAATCACTTTATTGTCACACAGCCATATGCACAAGTGCAACAGCAGGTGAAATTCTTGGTGCAGTTCCGAGCAACATAGTAGTCATGACATGACATGTACAACATTTAAGCAACAACAGATTACACATCTGATGTGCCCACAATTACTCACAGCACAGTAAACTCTACAATAAACAATAAATAATTTACACAATGTGAGTGTAGTCCTCACAGCTTTAAACAATATACACATACTTACAATATACATATACTTTAAACAATATACACTAAACATACATTAAACAGTATACATTAAGCTATAGTAATAATAATATACAATGTACAGTATACATTATTATTCACAGTAGAGATCCAATGTACAATAGGTGCTATATGATAAATAATAAATGATAAATAAATGTGTATATAATGTGTGTGTATCTCCAGTGGTTTGTGCTGAGTGATATTCTGTCAGTGTGTGTTATGATCCTGATGGATCAGGAGTTAAGGAGTCTAATTGCTTGTGGGAAGAAGCTGTTCTGGAGTCGGCTGGTGCGTGTTCTGATGCTGCGGTAACGTCTGCCTGATGGAAGCAGTGAGAGCAGCCCATGGTTCGGGTGGCTAGAGTCTCTGATGATCCTCTGAGCTCTCTTCACACACCGCCTGGCATAAATGTCCTGGAGGGAGGGAAGCTCACCTCCGATGATGCAGCTGGCCGTGCGCACTACCCTTTGCAGGGCTTTTCGGCTGCGGGCGGTACTGTTGCCGTACCAGGTGGTGATGCAGCCAGTCAGCAGGCTCTCTATGGTGCAGGTGTAGAAGCGTGTGAGGATGTGGCGGTTCATTCCAAACCTCCTCAGCCGTCGCAGGAAGAAAAGGCGCTGATGAGCCTTCTTCACAACGGCCTCGGAGTGGACGGACCATGAGAGTTCCTCTGTGATGTGGACACCGAGGAACTTGAAGCTGCTGACTCTCTCCACCGGTGCTCCATCGATGGTAATGGGGCGGTGTTCTCTCTCATTCCTCCTGAAGTCGACCACCAGCTCCTTGGTCTTGCTGACGTTGAGGGAGAGGTTGTGCTCCTGACACCACCGTGTCAGAGTGTGCACCTTCTCTCTGTAGGCAGTTTCATCATTGTCAGTGATGAGACCTACCACCGTCGTATCGTCAGCAAACTTGATGATGGTGTTGGAGCTGTGGGTTGCCACACAGTCATGTGTGTACAGGGAGTACAGGAGTGGGCTGAGAACACAGCCCTGAGGGGCTCCAGTGTTGAGAGTCAGTGATGAGGAGATGTTACTGCCCATTCTGACCACCTGTATATGGTGTATATGGTTGTGTGACAATAAAGTGATTTGATTTGATTTGAAGTACAAATATTCCAAGTGTTCCGAGGCAAAACGATTGATTTGTGTGAAGAAAATCCCCAAAAGCGATCAGCAGCGTCGAGTCCATCTGCCAAAGATCATACACACATTTCAAATTTTACCGCCGGAAGAAACGTTAAGTCAGCTTTGACAGCATTGGCTGTCGTATGTCTCGTGACCAATTGCGTCATTACGTCGGCTTTGATTGTAAAATGCCATTGGCTCTCGTGTGTCTCGTGACAGATACGTCATGCTAAAGAGTGTGTTCATGGAGTGGCCCGTGTTCATTTCACGGAATTCTGTGAGACCAGGTTAGGCTAGAAACTATACTCTCATTCCTGCGTAATAATCAAGGAACTTTGCTGCCTTACCATGGTACCAATGATATTACACAGAGCCTGAAAATAGTCAACATAACCAATGTGACAACCTGCTTACACAGAGAGCGTGCTGGGGACTATTTTCAGCCGCTGCGTAATATTATTGCGTCTGCTGCAATGATCGGTCTAGAAAATCGCAACTTTTCATTTTCCGTCGGTCTTAGTACACAATGTACTTATACACATCACAACATGTAAATAGGAAAATTTTGGCATTATTTTGTCACTTATTGAGCAGTAGACTAGCTGGAGCCATTTACCTCCAGTCTTTGTGCTAAGCTAGGCTAGCGGTGGGTGTGCGTCAGACAGAGTTATGGCACGCACGGAGATGAGAATGGTATGTATGGACTTATCTAACTCTGGGGGATACGGTGAATAAGCTAAAGTCCAAAAAAAAGGCCTTCACAGGGTACAGTCTAGTTGACACTGTCTTTACAGACACTTCAGGGCTGTGTTGGTCGTGTCTAGGTGCAGGTCCACCATTTGATCTGGATACGGCCCAGATTCAGCTGACTACAGTAAACCTTGTGATAACAGAGAGACTATCATTAGCGTAGATGCCATTCTTCTAATGATGTAATGAGTACATCAGGTGTTATGGGAAGTGCTCCCGGTTCCGGCTGAGAACGTCACATAAAATGGTTGAAAAAATCCCAAAGACAGGACCAGAGACAAGAAATAGGACCAGAAAACCAGAGACCTCGAGATGGGCTCTTTTAATTGGGCCAGTAAGCAACAACCAATAGCAACACTCTAGCATCCACCCAAACATTTTCCGCCTTGTCCTTTGAAAATGAACAATCTAGTTTAAAAGAGATTTGAAGATTTGTTTACTCGTTTATTACAGCATGTTTAAGGGTCACTATTTCCTCTCTTTCCTCTTCTGAATTTATTTCTGTACTCCTTGTTTGTTTTCACCATATTCTGGAGCAGAGAAACCATGGCTTTCTTTCTCCAGAACCCTCCTCTTCATCCTCAACTCCCTCAATCTCTCCCCCTCTCCCTCCGATGGTCTTCTTGCAGATGGAGATTAACTCCGAGCCCGAGCGCCATCCGTTTCCCTGACTGTTTGTTATTAAAGAGATGGATGGTGGCTTGCAGTGCCAGCCCGACACAAGCGCAATTACAGCAGGGCCCATGATAGATAGAGGGAGAGAGGGAGGAGATGGAGAGAAGCAGATAGAGAGAGGGGCATCTATCACACCCCTTAATCTACCTGTCACTCCGGGGGGAGAGGCAGCAGAACAGAGTGAGAGAGAGAAATAAAGAGAAAAGATTTTCATCTGGCTTATCTTGCAAATCTTTCTGCTTTGAATTGAATTATTTTTAATTACAGAAAACATGTAAAAAAAAAATACTTCTGTGTAAGATTGGAGTATGAAGGCTCTGTTTAGACAAGTGATATTTCGATAGGGTCACTAAATGCAAATAATAAAACACATCTAGGAGAGAAACATATATAGGCTTATCAACTTTTAAAATGATGAAATCTTTAAACTTTTTTTATTTTAAGGTAACCTTGTTGAAGTGTAGTTATGCATGTAAGTACTGAGTAATATTAATTAACCACGGGTATGTTTAGGGTTAGTTACTTGTAATTCTGCTTAATTTACTCTTGTTACTTCACATGTAACGTGTAACAAATGCACTGTAAAATAAAGAAATTGCTGCATCAAAAAATAGATAATAGATAAATAGATAATTCTGTTAAATCAACCAAATTTTAAGAAGCTCAAATTTTGATTTTGTTAATATTTTTTTTCTGAAGAAAGACAAACAAATAGTGAAATAGGGATGCCATGAATTAATATTTACTGAGTAATCCACTATATTGTAGGGGGATCAAATTGATTAGGAAATTTGGAGCCAAATTACAGAGGGGTAAACATGACTTTAGAAAGATGTCAGCATCATTATTTTATTTTCACACAGAGATTGGTAGGTCTATTAGTAAAATATGTCGACTTTAGCAATCGTTGTTGCATTATATGCCAATGGTGACCGTTCTAAATTGGGAAAAAAGCTTCTTTTTTTTTTCTTCAAAGTTTGCACTCAAGACCTGTTGGTTCTTATCAAACGTTTCTTTTGCCGTTTTCATTTTGAGGTCTCTATATAGTTAACTTCCAGAGATATTAGGATTTTTTATGCTATGAGTTGAGTACAATGTTAAATTGTACACACAACCAAATGTGGTCACTTTGCATACAGCTGATACTTTTAAAGAGGAAGAACAATTAATGTTGAAACTAGAAATATAAATATGCCATACCTATTCTTTTTCCAAAGTTTGCATTCATGTTACTCAAGAAGTATTAAAGATATCCCAATATCCTTTCAGATTCTAATTATGAACAAACCTCTCTTTTGGTCTCTTCATTTTAAAGGCCCTATATGGTTCAATCCCAGAGATACACTATATTGCCAAAAGTTTTGGGACGCCTGCCTTTACATGCACAGGAACTTTAATGACATCCCATTCTTAATCCGTAGGGTTTAATATGGAGTTGGTCCTCCCCTTTGCAGCTATAACAGCTTCAACTCTTCTGGGAAGGCTTTCCACAAGGTTTAGGAGTGTGTTTATGGGAATTCTTGACCATTCTTCTAGAAGCGCATTTGTGAGGTCAGGCACTGATGTTGGACGAGAAGGCCTGGCTCTCAGTCTCCGCTCTAATTCATCCCAAAGGTGTTCTGTCGGGTTGAGGGCAGGACTCTGTGCAGGCCAGTCAAGTTCCTCCACACTAAACTCGCTTATCCATGTCTTTATGGACCTTGCTTTGTGCACTGGAGCGCAGTCATGTTGGAACAGGAACCATCCCCAAACTGTTCCCACAAAGTTGGGAGCATGACATTGTCCAAAATGTCTTGGTATGCTGAAGCATTAAGAGTTCCTTTCACTGGAACTAAGGGGCCAAGTCCAACCCCTGAAAAACAATCCCACACCATAACCCCCCCTCCACCAAACTTTACATTTGGCACAATGCAGTCAGGCAAGTACCGTTCTCCTGGCAACCACCAAACCCAGACTCGTCCATCGGATTGTCAGACAGAGAAACGTGATTGTTCCCAATTACTTCCACTTTGTTATAATACCACTAACAGTTGACAGTGGAATATTTATTAGCGAGGAAATTTCATGAATGGACTTATTGCAGAGGTCGCAATCTATCACGGTACCACACTTGAGTTCACTCAGCTCCTGAGAGTGACCCATTCTCTCACAAATGTTTGTAGATGCGTCTGCATGCCCAGGTGCTTGATTTTATACAACTGTGGCCATGGAAGTGACTGGAACACCTGAATTCAATTATTTGGAATGGTTCCCAATACTTTTGGCAATATAGTATAGGTATATCTGATTGAATTTGTATTAAAAGAGAAATTAAAACAAATGTGTTTACTTTGATAATGAATATAGCTACTATATAAACCTGGTAATCCTGTGTATTTAACTAAATAGATTTCAACACAATTTAAGGTAATTTTGTTTACTTTTGTGCAATAAATACTTTTGCTACAGTTGTTGCCACCTGGATTATGGTATGAAATCAGTTCCTGGCCTACCAGAGTCAACTGAGTGCATCATGAAACATTCTGTAAGATGCTCAAGCTGTAAACATTGGGATGTAAACGCTGACCTCCGACTATCAGCATAAAGTCTGGTCTACTTTACAAGTGGAGTGTGCTAAAATTGCCTCTTGATTCTATCGTCAGACAGACTGAAAAGGGAGTGAAATTTCATTCACACTTCCATGTATTTAGACCTGACACATTATGTTCAGCTCTTTTAACGTGCAGTGAAATGGCATGATTTAGACTTGAGTTTTGTCATATTTATTTTCAGACATAGCCATGAGGGTCAAACTGAATCTGGAAACTTCAAACTAGCCTCATCTGCTCAATGTGTATTATGCTGATTCACATGCTATCGGAAATCTCCAACTTCCCACTTCTGAAGTCATGATTACATGCTACTTTTATGACAAGACAAGGCGATGTAGCTGTTGTGGAAAAAAAACTAGTAAAGAATCCCAGTCACAGCAGCAATTGTTCCCTTTAGCCATGTATAAAGTTGGATATCAAAAATAATCCCTGAGCTTCCCAGTGGTAAATGCAACTAGAGAGGATGTTCATGTCCAATTTTTAACTAGGAAACTCGTAATTATGATAGCACATGAAGGCAGCATGCAAACAGATGCTAAATGTATGGCATCGCTCCAACTTGATATAATATAGTTGAACAGCTTACAGCAGATTTCCTTGAAGATGAAAGGCGCTAGAATAGTACTATGCAAGAAAAAATGTCTTAATTTTTCAAAATGTCATGTTACACTCTCAGAGAGCCAACTAACAAACACACACCTGCAGTTAACCCAGAGTCGCGTGTAACGTATGTGCATACGTTTGGTGTAATGCGATACAGTTTTTCTTTTCCAGTGTTACAAAAATGTTATGAAAAATCCAAGGTTCTCCCATTTCCTGCCCTCCCTCTCATCAGTCTAGAGGAGTGAAGGATGGGGTGGAGGGATTAATACTCTTCCGCTGGCCACCGAGATGATGGATGGACAGATGTGGAGAAGGACAGAGGGAGGTAAGAGAGAAGGCCAAGGGAGGAACGCTAAGCCAAGTGCTCGATAAATCTAATGGAGGGTCTGCTTTGCATCAGACACTGACAGACTGTTGCAGAGGTGTTGTGATGAACGACTGCTTTACCGCTTGCTGATTGGACCAAATGTCATGCTTTTGAGGAGAGGAGAGCTGAAACTTTCATCTTTGTTCCATAGTGTTCTACTGTGTTAGTGTTTGTAAGTATACACTGATGCAGATCAGTCGGTACAGTATGAGAACAGGAACAGGAACGGGAACAGTTATTATTTGAGGAGGGGTTTGAAATGAAGTGTTTGAAGTTGCCAACCCAAAAAAATGGCAGAATACAGGTTTCATTACATGCTGACTTCCTAACTGTTTTAGATTAGTTGTTGCCACTATACTGACTTGACAATGCCAACATACCACTGTAAAATCCAACAGTGATTCTAACTAACACGCTTTAGTTAACTTTACTTGTTGTCTTAATTGCCTTTTTTACTCTGAAAACCCAAGTTAAGATTAATTGATTGGTTTGAGTGCCATTTTGTCAAGCAAAAAAACAAAACAAAAATTTGGAGGCGGGCCAATTCCTAATAGACTTTTCACCCATTTCCTCCACTTCTACAGTTATCTTTCTCTTGCATTCACTCATTTCCCAATGTCATCTTGAATGTTCAATTGTCAATACAACTGAAAAATTTGAGAGAAAATCGCATAAGCTGACTTCATAAATTGATGTTCATTTTCCTAAAAATGTTATTGAACTCACCATTATGGTGATCAGTGTTCCCTTTGGTTGGGCACTTGGAACTTCATTTATATTATTGTAATTCTCTTCCTATTTATACAATGATGCAAAAATAAATCACAGTTATTCGTTCCTTATCCCCTATATAGTGCACTGTCTGATCGTTCCTTATCCCCTATATAGTGCACTGTCTGATAGTTCCTTATCCCCTATATAGTGCACTGTCTGATAGTTCCTTATCCCCTATATAGTGCACTGTCTGATCGTTCCTTATCCCCTATATAGTGCACTGTCTGATAGTTCCTTATCCCCTATATAGTGCACTGTCTGATCGTTCCTTATCCCCTATATAGTGCACTGTCTGATCGTTCCTTATCCCCTATATAGTGCACTGTCTGATCGTTCCTTATCCCCTATATAGTGCACTGTCTGATCGTTCCTTATCCCCTATATAGTGCACTGTCTGATCGTTCCTTATCCCCTATATAGTGCACTGTCTGATAGTTCCTTATCCCCTATATAGTGCACTGTCTGATCGTTCCTTATCCCCTATATAGTGCACTGTCTGATCGTCCCTTATCCCCTATATAGTGCACTGTCTGATAGTTCCTTATCCCCTATATAGTGCACTGTCTGATCGTTCCTTATCCCCTATATAGTGCACTGTCTGATCGTTCCTTATCCCCTATATAGTGCACTGTCTGATCGTTCCTTATCCCCTATATAGTGCACTGTCTGATAGTTCCTTATCCCCTATATAGTGCACTGTTTGATAGTTCCTTATCCCCTATATAGTGCACTGTCTGATCGTCCCTTATCCCCTATATAGTGCACTGTCTGATAGTTCCTTATCCCCTATATAGTGCACTGTCTGATCGTCCCTTATCCCCTATATAGTGCACTGTCTGATAGTTCCTTATCCCCTATATAGTGCACTGTCTGATCGTTCCTTATCCCCTATATAGTGCACTGTCTGATCGTCCCTTATCCCCTATATAGTGCACTGTTTGATAGTTCCTTATCCCCTATATAGTGCACTGTCTGATCGTTCCTTATCCCCTATATAGTGCACTGTCTGATAGTTCCTTATCCCCTATATAGTGCGCTGTCTGATCGTTCCTTATCCCCTATATAGTGCACTGTCTGATCGTTCCTTATCCCCTATATAGTGCACTGTCTGATCGTTCCTTATCCCCTATATAGTGCACTGTCTGATCGTTCCTTATCCCCTATATAGTGCACTGTCTGATCGTTCCTTATCCCCTATATAGTGCACTGTCTGATCGTTCCTTATCCCCTATATAGTGCACTGTCTGATCGTTCCTTATCCCCTATATAGTGCACTGTCTGATCGTTCCTTATCTCCTATATAGTGCACTGTCTGATCGTTCCTTATCCCCTATATAGTGCACTGTCTGATCGTTCCTTATCCCCTATATAGTGCACTGTCTGATAGTTCCTTATCCCCTATATAGTGCACTGTCTGATCGTTCCTTATCCCCTATATAGTGCACTGTCTGATCGTTCCTTATCCCCTATATAGTGCACTGTCTGATCGTTCCTTATCTCCTATATAGTGCACTGTCTGATCGTTCCTTATCCCCTATATAGTGCACTGTCTGATCGTTCCTTATCCCCTATATAGTGCACTGTCTGATCGTTCCTTATCCCCTATATAGTGCACTGTCTGATCGTTCCTTATCCCCTATATAGTGCACTGTCTGATCGTTCCTTATCCCCTATATAGTGCACTGTCTGATGATTCCTTATCCCCTATATAGTGCACTGTCTGATCGTTCCTTATCCCCTATATAGTGCACTGTCTGATAGTTCCTTATCCCCTATATAGTGCACTGTCTGATCGTTCCTTATCCCCTATATAGTGCACTGTCTGATCGTTCCTTATCCCCTATATAGTGCACTGTCTGATCGTTCCTTATCCCCTATATAGTGCACTGTCTGATAGTTCCTTATCCCCTATATAGTGCACTGTCTGATAGTTCCTTATCCCCTATATAGTGCACTGTCTGATCGTTCCTTATCCCCTATATAGTGCACTGTCTGATAGTTCCTTATCCCCTATATAGTGCACTGTCTGATCGTTCCTTATCCCCTATATAGTGCACTGTCTGATCGTTCCTTATCCCCTATATAGTGCACTGTCTGATCGTTCCTTATCCCCTATATAGTGCACTGTCTGATAGTTCCTTATCCCCTATATAGTGCACTGTCTGATAGTTCCTTATCCCCTATATAGTGCACTGTCTGATGATTCCTTATCCCCTATATAGTGCACTGTCTGATCGTTCCTTATCCCCTATATAGTGCACTGTCTGATCGTTCCTTATCCCCTATATAGTGCACTGTCTGATAGTTCCTTATCCCCTATATAGTGCACTGTCTGATCGTTCTCTATCCCCTATATAGTGCACTGTCTGATCGTTCCTTATCCCCTATATAGTGCACTGTCTGATAGTTCCTTATCCCCTATATAGTGCACTGTCTGATCGTTCCTTATCCCCTATATAGTGCACTGTCTGATCGTTCCTTATCCCCTATATAGTGCACTGTCTGATAGTTCCTTATCCCCTATATAGTGCACTGTCTGATCGTTCCTTATCCCCTATATAGTGCACTGTCTGATCGTTCCTTATCCCCTATATAGTGCACTGTCTGATCGTTCCTTATCCCCTATATAGTGCACTGTCTGATAGTTCCTTATCCCCAATATAGTGCACTGTCTGATCGTTCCTTATCCCCTATATAGTGCACTGTCTGATCGTTCCTTATCCCCTATATAGTGCACTGTCTGATCGTTCCTTATCCCCTATATAGTGCACTGTCTGATCGTTCCTTATCCCCTATATAGTGCACTGTCTGATCGTTCCTTATCCCCTATATAGTGCACTGTCTGATAGTTCCTTATCCCCTATATAGTGCACTGTCTGATCGTTCCTTATCCCCTATATAGTGCACTGTCTGATCGTTCCTTATCCCCTATATAGTGCACTGTCTGATCGTTCCTTATCCCCTATATAGTGCACTGTCTGATCGTTCCTTATCCCCTATATAGTGCACTGTCTGATAGTTCTTTATCCCCTATATAGTGCACTGTCTGATCGTTCTCTATCCCCTATATAGTGCACTGTCTGATCGTTCCTTATCCCCTATATAGTGCACTGTCTGATAGTTCCTTATCCCCTATATAGTGCACTGTCTGATCGTTCTCTATCCCCTATATAGTGCACTGTCTGATCGTTCCTTATCCCCTATATAGTGCACTGTCTGATAGTTCCTTATCCCCTATATAGTGCACTGTCTGATCGTTCCTTATCCCCTATATAGTGCACTGTCTGATCGTTCCTTATCCCCTATATAGTGCACTGTCTGATCGTTCCTTATCCCCTATATAGTGCACTGTCTGATCGTTCCTTATCCCCTATATAGTGCACTGTCTGATGATTCCTTATCCCCTATATAGTGCACTGTCTGATCGTTCTCTATCCCCTATATAGTGCACTGTCTGATCGTTCCTTATCCCCTATATAGTGCACTGTCTGATAGTTCCTTATCCCCTATATAGTGCACTGTCTGATCGTTCTCTATCCCCTATATAGTGCACTGTCTGATCGTTCCTTATCCCCTATATAGTGCACTGTCTGATAGTTCCTTATCCCCTATATAGTGCACTGTCTGATCGTTCCTTATCCCCTATATAGTGCACTGTCTGATCGTTCCTTATCCCCTATATAGTGCACTGTCTGATAGTTCCTTATCCCCTATATAGTGCACTGTCTGATCGTTCCTTATCCCCTATATAGTGCACTGTCTGATCGTTCCTTATCCCCTATATAGTGCACTGTCTGATCGTTCCTTATCCCCTATATAGTGCACTGTCTGATAGTTCCTTATCCCCAATATAGTGCACTGTCTGATCGTTCCTTATCCCCTATATAGTGCACTGTCTGATCGTTCCTTATCCCCTATATAGTGCACTGTCTGATCGTTCCTTATCCCCTATATAGTGCACTGTCTGATCGTTCCTTATCCCCTATATAGTGCACTGTCTGATCGTTCCTTATCCCCTATATAGTGCACTGTCTGATAGTTCCTTATCCCCTATATAGTGCACTGTCTGATCGTTCCTTATCCCCTATATAGTGCACTGTCTGATCGTTCCTTATCCCCTATATAGTGCACTGTCTGATCGTTCCTTATCCCCTATATAGTGCACTGTCTGATCGTTCCTTATCCCCTATATAGTGCACTGTCTGATCGTTCCTTATCCCCTATATAGTGCACTGTCTGATAGTTCCTTATCCCCTATATAGTGCACTGTCTGATCGTTCTCTATCCCCTATATAGTGCACTGTCTGATCGTTCCTTATCCCCTATATAGTGCACTGTCTGATAGTTCCTTATCCCCTATATAGTGCACTGTCTGATCGTTCCTTATCCCCTATATAGTGCACTGTCTGATCGTTCCTTATCCCCTATATAGTGCACTGTCTGATAGTTCCTTATCCCCTATATAGTGCACTGTCTGATCGTTCCTTATCCCCTATATAGTGCACTGTCTGATCGTTCCTTATCCCCTATATAGTGCACTGTCTGATCGTTCCTTATCCCCTATATAGTGCACTGTCTGATAGTTCCTTATCCCCTATATAGTGCACTGTCTGATCGTTCTCTATCCCCTATATAGTGCACTGTCTGATCGTTCCTTATCCCCTATATAGTGCACTGTCTGATAGTTCCTTATCCCCTATATAGTGCACTGTCTGATCGTTCCTTATCCCCTATATAGTGCACTGTCTGATCGTTCCTTATCCCCTATATAGTGCACTGTCTGATAGTTCCTTATCCCCTATATAGTGCACTGTCTGATCGTTCCTTATCCCCTATATAGTGCACTGTCTGATCGTTCCTTATCCCCTATATAGTGCACTGTCTGATCGTTCCTTATCCCCTATATAGTGCACTGTCTGATAGTTCCTTATCCCCTATATAGTGCACTGTCTGATCGTTCCTTATCCCCTATATAGTGCACTGTCTGATAGTTCCTTATCCCCTATATAGTTTTTTTTTTAGTCACTAGAACTCTTGTGTAAATGAACTATACTAACTAAGCATTTGTCAGTACAAAATACTGTTCCTATTTCACTTTACTTGTTTTTTTTAAAGGCAATTAAAAAAATGTATGCAAATATGCTTTTTTAAGTAACTAATTAGATTTTACAGTGTACTGTTATTGTACATAGTAAAGGATCTATTCTGAGATCAAAAGAAGTCACACTTCAGAATAGGGTCCAATTCTCACTATTTTAACTACATATTAACTGTGACCTTTGCCTCAATAAACTTCTAATTACTGCGTATTAATAGTTAGTAAGGTAGTTGTTACGTTTAGGTACTGCAGGATTAAGGGACGCAGAATAAGGCATTAATATGTGCTTTATAAGCACTAATAAACAGTCAATATCTTAGTAATATGCATGCTAATAAGCAACTAGTTAAGAGTGAGAATTGGACCCTAAACTAACGTGTTACCAAAGTTTTTACTGTTAGCTGATTGAAGTCATCAGATTTGGTGCTCATGTTATTATGGAGAATGTGACATGGTCCGCTCTAATCAACAGACATATTACATTGTCATTTTCACAGCGAATGTATATTGTCTGAAACGTTGTATTAATAATAAAGGCTCTGATGTGCAAGTACACTAGTTCTGTAGAATGGCGTGCAGCGATGGTTCTGCTGGCCTAAAACAAGTTAAAACAATGGGCTGAACTCAACATGATGTACAATGAATGATTGAAGGGGAAAATTCACTGCATACAGTTTCAGTTGAAGATGTGCTGGAGTTCTAAACTGGTTTAAATGAGTTGTCATTATGTTGAGTTGACAAAGCCAACGTATACTGTAATTGTACATAGTATTATTCTAAGTCCCTAACCCGAGATCAATATTTCTAACTAACTCCTCTCAGAGCTTTCAAGTCAAGTCAGATTCATTTAGGCTATATCACTTTATACAATACAGAATGCTTCCAAGCAGCTTCACATTTCAGCCGGTTCTGACTTGTATCTTGTCTAACAGATCAGACTTTTTGGTTTTAGTGGTTCATGGTTCATGCAATCAAACGGGCCACACGCATCTATCCAACCCTTAATGCTGCATACAGTATATGCTCAATACACTTTAAGGGAAGGATTTATCAAGCCAAAATACATTTTCTTTGTGATTTATCAAAATGATAAAGTAAGGTTATTTAAATCTTTTCCCATTGTGATAGGACTATATTTCAGACACATAGCTCTTCTTGACATGTCTGCACCACGAATTTGTACAATGTAGCATGGCATCCCTTTTTACACAAGCGTGTGTGCTTTTGTTTCAGACCGCATGTGTGTTTTCAATCAGCATCTGTAGTCATCTGTAAGTGTCGTTGTGCTGTGACCTGGCTAAGATCAGATAAAGTATGCCTTCACCCCTCCCCTCCGCCTGCCGCCCTGCTCCATTTGTTATGGAGTAGCTGTCGGGGCGCTGTGATTGGTTGTTGTGGTAGACAGATAGCCGATAGGCCCTGATTAATAGTTGTGGCTCTGGCACTTGCTCATTGATCAAGGGAACAGACTAAAGAGAGAGAGAGAGAGAGAGAGAGAGAGAGAGAGAGAGAGAGAGAGAGAGAGAGAGAGAGAGAGAGAGAGAGAGAGAGAGAGAGAGAGAGAGAGAGAGAGAGAGAGAGAGAGAGAGAGAGAGAGAGAGACTCTTAGCTTCTGCTTATCTGGTTGCAGTGATGAGACAAAGCCTGTTTGCAGGCTGATTAAAAAAAAGTAAATCATATTGATATTATTTACAGTATAGCATGGGTAAAATATATATTTGCATGTGTGTAAAAGAAAAAAGGGTTACACTTTAGTCTAGGGTCCAATTCTCACTAACTAGTTCCTTATTAGCATGCATATTACTAAGATATTGGCTGTTTATTAGTACTGATAAAACACATATTAATGCCTTATTCTATGACCATATTCTACATCCCTCAATGCTACACGGTACCTACACTTAACAACTACCTTACCAACTATTTTTAGGCAAAAGTCATAGTTAAAAGTCAGTTAATAGTAAGAATTGGACCCTAATCTAAAGTGTGACCAAAAAATGACCTGTATAACACACACACACACACACACACACATACACACACACACACATTGTATATATATATAGCAGAGTGTGTGTGTATGGATGTTTTAAATATGGAATTTAATACCAAAAGTATACAGGCAGTTGACAAATAACATGTACTGTTTCAAATGTACACATATTTATTGATATATATCATTTTAATCGCATAAATGTATATAATATAAAATACTATATATTAAATAACAGGTTGAAATGTATTAATTAATTAATTTTATTTCATACTTTTTTTGCATTTACGTAAATAGCCTTGTATAGGTTAAATATGGCCAGTTGACATGACATGTAACAACATCAGTCATGACAAACGGTCTGACAAATGGATTTTTAAAAGTCCAAACATTACAAATATTTATATTCACAGTTAACATAAATTCATATTATAGAAAATACTTATAGTTGATTAAAATAGTTTTAGATTAAGTTTATGTAACACTGCAGGATCTTACCGTTACATGCCATATTTAAGACACAATGAATGATCATGTACAGTATATTGGCAAGTGTATATGTATTCATATGTCTGTTTAAAAGGGAAAGGGGGGTAAGATAGCCAAATGGAGTGAATGGTGTGTGTGTGTGTGTGTGTGTGTGTGTGTGTGTGTGAGTGTGTATGTGTGTGTGTGTGTGTGTGTGTGCGCCCTGAATGAGCTCTCTCGGAGGGGGGGGGTCAGTAGTGGGAGGTCGTGACCTGGTCGACCCTCGGGGAGTGGAGATCATCAATCAGCGATAGGCAGGACCAAACAGCAGGAGCTGAACACACCCCCTGTCCCCTAAACCACCCCCTCACACACACACACACACACACACACCGCCGCCAAGCAGATGGCCTTGTAACAACTGGCTCTTGCTCACCTTACACACACACTCATACATTCACAGATCGAGTATGATTGATTTTGTGTTCCTGCTGTTGTTCAGACAGCATTGCATATGCCCCTATTAGTAAATTATTTGCATAGAAACGATTGATTACTCCTGTAATGTACAGATCATGCAATGGGAGTATGTGAGAATACCAGGATAATATTCTTGTTGTTATTATCATCATGCATCTCAACATATTTTTCATAATAGTTTTCAACATAGTTTGCATAATTAAACTTGTAAAATGTACAGTATAGAAAGTTTTGCAAGACTCATCTATTATAAAAATTAGATCTGCAGTTACATTTGAAGCAACTGCACTAAACCATTACTCATGCAATGCATTTTTAAATCTCTCTCTCTCTCTCTCTCTCTCTCTCTCTCTCTCTCTCTCTCTCTCTCTCTCTCTCTCTCTCTCTCTCTCATTCTGAGAGAGACAGAACAACCCTCATCACATTTTTCTAGCTATAGTAAAGATTGTTAATAGGAGTGGGAGTATGTAATACCAACAGCGCCTCCTATTGTATAAAACAAGCTGGTGGCTTTTCATAGATATTATCGTGGATGGAAATTGCCCATTATAGGGTTTATCTAAATTTCAGGAGTTAATTTAGACTTTGTAATTAATCACCATATACAAAGTATTAGTTAGATGTTATTAAAACAGATTGGTTTACTGAAAAAGATAAAGCATAATATTGATATTTTCACACTGTGTATCTCTCATTTTTGTTATATACTGCACACAAATATAAATATAAATCTGTGCATAAAGAATATCTGCATACTGTGTGTTGCAGTACAGGAAGAGTAAGAATAGCATGGTAGCATGCATTTCCATACCAAGTCATTGATTAAAGTGCAGGATGTATTTTCTGTGTTGCTGGGCAATACAAGCGTGGTCTGACTTTTTGGAGCTGCATACCAGCAACAATCTTTCTATTTCTGTCATATACACTGTAAAAAGTGATCAGTTGACTTCACTTAAATTCCATGCGTAACAGAAAAAAATGAAGTTATGTGGAATTGTTGAATTCACATAACTGAATTTTTTCAATTACGCATGAAGTTCATTAAATAATCATTTTAAGGCAACAGGCTTCGTCACTTTTTTTTTATTTTTTTTACAATTAACACACTTTATAGGGTAGGTGTCTTTAACAATAAGTACTTGCAAAAAATACATTTTAATATGCTACTAAACTATTTAAAGTATTTGCATGTAATTACATACAGTATTTCCTACTCTGATGACCAAACTCCAATCCAAAATGTACCTACTCCTACCCTAAGCAAATGCGAATCTGGCACTAATTTTTCAGGAGCAACATTTTTGTAATGATGAGTACATATCAAAGGCTTAGTTTTCTAATGTAAGTGCATAGTAGTTAAAGACTACTAATATAAAGTGTGTTTGTAATATTAGTATGAGTGTGTGGAATTCTGAATTCAGCTTGAGTAGCATTAATCATGCAATCATTTTTAGAACATTTAAGACTGGACTGCAATCATGTGAGTGTACATACTCTATATTGCCAAAAGTATTGGGACACCCCTCCTAATCATTGAGTTCCAATCACATGGCCACAGGTGTATAAAATCAAGCACTAGGTATGCAGACACTTCTACAAACATTTGTGAGAGAATGGGTCGCTCTCAGGAACTCAGTGAATTCAAGTGTGGTACCGTGATAGGTTGCCACCTGTGCAATAAGTCCATTCGTGAAATTTCATCACTACTAAATATTCCACGGTCAGCTGTTAGTGGTGTTACAACAAAATGAAGCAATTGGTAACAATAGCAACTCAGCCACGAAGTGGTAGGCCACGTAAAATCACAGAGTGGGGTCAGCGCATGCTGAGGCGCACAGTCAAGTCAGGTCAAGTCACCTTTATTTATATAGCACTTTTTACAATGCCAATTGTTTCAAAGCAGCGTCACAGTGTTAAACAGGAAAACAATGTACAGCCGCTCTGGAGAGAAAATGGTGATGTCATTTCAATTAGTGTCAATGCGGGCGGATCAGTAATATAGTTGAATATTTAGTGTCCCAAACTGAGCACAGTGTGCAGAAGTCAGCTACTTTCTGGAGAGTCAATAGCTACAGACCTCCAAACTTCATGTGGCCTTCAGATTAGCTCAAGAACAGTGCGTAGAGAGCTTCATGGAATGGGTTTCCATGGCCGAGCAGCTGCAATCACGCTTCTCTGTCTGGAAATCCCATGGACGAGTCTGGGTTTGGCGTTTGCCAGGAGAACGGTACTTTCCTGACTGCATTGTGCCAAGTGTAAAGTTTGGTGGATGGGGGGATTATGGTGTGAGGTTGTTTTTCAGGGGTTGGGCTTGGCCCCTTAGTTCCAGTGAAAGGATGCTTCAGCATACCAAGACATTTTTTGACAATTTCATGCTCCCAACTTTGTGGGAACAGTTTGGGAATGGCCCCTTCCTGTTCCAACATGAACAAAGCAAGGTCCATAAAGACATGGATGAGCGAGTTTGGTGTGGAGGAGCTTGACTGGCCTGCACAGAGTCCTGACCTCAACCCGATAGAACACCTTTGGGATGAATTAGAGCGGAGACTGTGAGCCAGGCCTTCTCGTCCAACATCAGTGCCTGACCTCACAAATGCGCTTCTAGAAGAATGGTCAAAAATTCCCATAAACACACTCCTAAACCTTGTGGAAAGCCTTCAACTCCAGAAGAGTTGAAGCTGTTATAGCTGCAAAGGCTGGGTCAACTCCATATTAAACCATACGGATTAAAAATGGGATGTCATTAAAGTTCATGTGCATGTAAAGGTAGGCGTCCCAAAACTTTTGGCAATATAGTGTATTTTAGTACTATTGCATGCATGGAAATAATTTAGACATTTTTTAAACTCCACCAGTCTCCCGACTCCTAATGAAGGTTAAGAAGTCTAATGTAGAACAGATTTCAAGATTCCAAGCACTCAGATCTCTCTCTCTTTCAATTAAAAGATAAAAAGAAACCCAGTTGGCACGCTTTGGTCATCATGTGATTATGAAAAAGTCATGCTGATCAAACCATATTGTGCCGTGCTGCGCTTTTGAGCCACATGGACACACGTCTTTCAATCTCCTATGGGGATGACAACATGGAAAATTGTGTGAGAAACAAGGGTATGTCAACTACTTTATTTTTAAAGTAAAAGTAAACTAAAATAATGAATTATTCCAATATCCTTTTTTTTACAAACTCCATTACATGGTTACCTTCCTGGCTTGGTGCAGTGCAGGTTTATCCATTGATTTATCTGCGTTCATGTCCATACAGTGGGCGGTGCCATCAATAAGAATGACTCTGTCATCATCCACCATAGTGTCGTTCCAGACCACGCTTAACTCTGTCCATGGGTCAATGTTGCCTTGGTCAGAAAAACAGGTCTTTATGAATCACATCACAATATGTTGTGCAGGCAACAGGCAACTTCACTGTCATTACATGCATATGAATGAGCTCAAACATACATTTGGACATACATTTTAAGCCAAAGGAACTCATGCTCACCATTGACATAGAGAACTCTTTGTGTTTGGGGCCGGTTCCCTCCATAGTACTGGTTGGTAAAATCAATGAGGACAGGGAGACTGTCCTGAGAGATGTCGAAGAGTCGAGAGCAGAGCTCTGTCTGAGATTGAAGGGTTAACATTTGTGAGAAGGGGCAACGAGTGTCCTCGCATGTCTGATCTGCTCCGTAAACCAACACAAAAGGTACAAAATTGGATTATAAATTAAGACGTAATAGACATGATGAAAACGAACCTCGTAAAAGATTATTTAATGATGTATTTAATGATACACCCATGTCAAGTCACATTTATTTATACACTGTAAAAAAAATTACAGGATTAAAAAGTATTATTTTACAATAAATGACTGTAGTCCGAAATATACAGTGAAATAAATTCACTCTGGGTCATTTTCTTATGAATTACTGTTAATCAACAGCACCTTGTATATTCATATTCAAATTTCCGATCTAGCCAAGAAATGAAAACATTTGTTAAAACAATGACAAGCTAGAATATAAAATAAGCAAATTAGCTGATTTTAAGTTACTCAAACTATACTATTATTAGCGTATAAAGATTTACCAATATCTTATTTTAAAATTCATAATTTTTTGCAGATGGATAATTCACACTAATAAAGCAACTGCTGAGATTTATCTTTGAAAGGGATGAAATCTTCTTGCAAGACACTATATTTTTCTTCCGTCACCTAATGAAATCAATACTCAACAAATAATAATAATAATGATGATAAATTCTTACCATTTCAAAATAAACAAAGAAAATAAACTGCTAAAAGTGAAGCACAAATAAGTTTAGCAGCTCCCATAAAACCAACAAGAATCAAGAAACTCCACAGCATAATCTTGTCATGCCGCACTGCATGCTGGGTACCTTCATAGTACATATGCACTGTCGAAATACAGAATGATATTCCAAGAGAGCCGTTAGGGACAAGAGACGTCCTACTGTGAAAGTCATGCAGTTATTAAACCTGGAATACACTGTCATTTCACACTAACATTTTTTATATTTTAACGCTTTATAGAATACAGATTGTTTGATAAACAGCTTTACAGTGATAAACAGGAAAATAATGATTTGATGATGCAAACATAATTCAATGAATTATTCAACTATAGCCAGTTCAGTTCAATAACTGTGTAAAGATCATCAATATGAAATGAGCTCAATTCATCTATAAAGAAGCTCTGGAGAAAACAGTGATGTCATCATCAGCTCAGTTCATCTTTCATCCAATAGTGTCAGTACAGTCAGATCAATAATGTTGCTGAATATTTCGTTTCCCCAACTAAGTAAACCAGAGGCGACAGTGGCAAGAACTCAAACTCCATCACACAGTAAAATCGATTTAGTTAGACTTACTTTAAAAAAAGCATGCAAATCGATTGCCTTAAAAACGAAGTAAAGTGAATTAGGAATAGGATGTTATGCTTTGTTAGTATAGTTCACTTACACTAGAGTTCTAGTAACTAAAAAAGAACTGAGAATACTTGATTATTTATTTTAGATTTACTCTTGACTCCCAGACTGCATTGCGGCATGGATAAATTATGCTTTGTTTTAGTATTTGTTTTGTTTTATTTGACAATTTTATTGTCTTGTGTCAGTAGCACAACTAATAAATCAAATCAAATTGTTATCGTTACGATTAATAAATAATAAATCAAATGTAATTGTTTCCATTGTTGTGTTTTGATGCTGAATGTTGAAGTCTGTGTGTGACTCAAGCATGATCAACTGCAAGATATTGTCATAAATATAGAGGGATTATAACATCCCAATTAAACGTTTTGGTACAAATAAAAGTACAAGGTGTTTGTGAGTGACTCACAGAAGCCGAATTCAGTGCAGGTCTGGTAGAACCACTGTCTGTAACTGGAGTCTGTAGCTTTAGTGTTACTGAGTTCAAGCACAAGATTCTCATGAGAGACATCCAGACACGGGACTCTCTCTCTGGCACGGTACATCTGAATTTAGGGCAAAAATACATTCATGATAAGACCTCAGAGTGGCTGTTAAGTTTCATCCACATAATCTGTGATGTTGTTATCATTTAAATACTATTTTAATTTAGCAAAATGTATTTTATAGTCAGAGGAATCTCTTCCTTGTGTGTACAATTGTTCCAAATGTAAAAGAGATTTAGAGCCAGGCAACATTTTTAAGTCAGTGATGCCCTCAGCTGGTTAGAAATTATATTGCGCTTTTCATTTTATTTGCACTACACGGGCTCTGTGCAAAATTAGAATATAAATAGCCTTCTTAATACACTGCATAAAACCTTTAAAAATATATGTGTGTGTGTGTGTGTGTGTGTGTGTGTGTGTGTGTGTGTGTGTGTGTGTGTGTGTGTGTGTGTGTGTGTGTGTGTGTGTGTGTGTGTGTGTGTGTGTGTGTGTGTGTGTGTGTGTGTGTGTGTGTGTGTGTGTGTGTGTGTGTGTGTGTGTGTGTGTGTGTGTGTGTGTGTGTGTGTGTGTGTGTTCCATTCAATCCATTCATAGCCCTATAATAGAGTAGTATGCTGAATTATTGCCAAATGACCTCGCTACATTATTTGAGGAAAAATGTCTTTACTTTTGTAACTTTTTATTAATTTATCACACTAGAAATGAATGGTGACACATCCAGCCACATAGTGTCGGCCCATATCCGGCCCACAATTGGTACATGGTACAGATGTGGGTCGGATCTTGGCCGACACTGTGTGTGTGTGTGTGTGTGTGTGTGTGTGTGTGTGTGTGTGTGTGTGTGTGTGTGTGTGTGTGTGTGTGTGTGTGTGTGTGTGTGTGTGTGTGTGTGTGTGTGTGTGTGTGTGCGTGTGCGTGTGCGTGTGCGTGTGCGTGTGCGTGTGTGTGTGTGTGTGTGTATGTGTGTAGACTTTGTTTTTGAAAGAAGTCTCTTACACTCAAGCAGCATAAAATATAACATTGATAGTAATAAGAGCAATTATTAATAATTCAGCATCAATAATTGAGCAGCAAATCATCATACAGATTTCTGATCCTTCAGTATTTTTGAAGGATCATGTGACTGAAGACTGGAGTAATGATGCTGAAAATTCAGCTTTACCATCACAGGAATAATTTACATTTTAGAATACAGTATATTAAAACAGATTTTACTGTATTTTTAATCAAATAAACGAAGTCTTGGTGAGCATTAGAGACATTAGAAAAGCATTCGAAAAATAATCTTAATTATTTTAAACTTATCTGAAACCAGTTGACTGATATTTATACAGTATATACCAATGAAATAACACTACAGTATTGTCCTGTATTTACATTTAGCATTTCTAATCTAAGCGACACAGCAATAATGTTTTGAAACTGAAACAAAATGTACTTTCCTTATATGTGGTAATGAATACTGTTATACCACAAAACTTTAAAATACACGAACGTTTACATTTCATTTAATTTAAATTAATTTTATTAAATTTACACACAATTTCACTTTTTATTTGAACCAAACCTTCAAATATTTTTAGGAAATTACCACATAAAATGAGATCAATAAATGTTACCGCCACTAGTTTGACCAGACGGTCATACGCCTCCTCCTTCTGCTCATGGGCCTCACTCTTATTGGTCATGATGTCACAAAGCTCTGCGATGCTGAATGCAACCCCCTCCTCATTGTATTGGACGGTTCCCATGAAGATATCAGCCAAACTCTGCAACAGCTCCGTCTTGTCCTCTGGTTTCACAGGGGTCTCACAACAGCCAAAGTCTTTTCCCACCTCCGTCTCATTCCCCATGAGCAGAGCTGCCTCTACTGATGCAAACACACCCTTCACTTCTGCTACACACTGAGGACACACACACACACACACACACACACACTCACTCAGATAGACACACAAATACACACATAGCAATTCATAGCAACCCTAAATGTTCTCTTACCTTTTTAGAGCCACCCACTGCCTCATTCATAAGACTATACACAACCACCTGCAAAATAAACAGAGTTTTTAATGCCAAACCACACGATGTATGCAATATACTAAAGTTTTGTGCTCTATAGCTTAGAGTTTGCCAAATGTTGGGGTATCTATTGCAGTGAGTTTAACCCTCTGGTGTTCATCATTCGGGAGTAACACTTCTGTTCACAATAATAAATATATATATTTTTTTACATTAGTACAGTAATACAATAATATTTTTTTATAATAATAACAGGAATGCTTTTTAAGAGCTTAATAAATCTGGGTTTGTCTGATTTAAACATTGTAATTTGAGTCTTCTGACTCAAAAAAAGAGTACAAAATTTAAATTTAAAGGGTTAGTTCACCCAAAAGTGAAAACTATGTCATTAATTGCTTACCCTCATGTCGTTGGACACCCGTAAGACAACACACAAATGAAGATATTTTAGTTGATCGATCCAGTACCGTTAATATCACTCATGGTGTACCTCAAGGTTCTGTACTTGGTCCTCTTTTATTTCTCATTTATGTGCTGCCACTAGGTCAGATAATCAGACGACATGGTCTTGCCTTTCATAGTTACGCTGATGATATTCAGATTTATTTCACAGTTAAACCCAACTCAGCTCATCCTCTCGCTTCTGTTAACTCCTGCCTTCAGGAACTTAAAACCTGGATGACTGATAACTTCTTATAGCTTAATACTGATAAAACTGAAATCCTGTTGATTGGCCCTAAATCACAAAATTTGCCACGTGATGACGTTTTTATTGACATTGATGGTGTCCAGATTACACCTTCAAAAACTGAGCGAAATCTGGGAGTATTGCTTGACTCCACGTTATCTTTCGACTCACATATTGGTCAGACAGTTAAGTCATGCTTTTTCCACCTGCAAAATATTGTTCGTATCCGTCGATCCCTCAACTTTAACGATGCTGAAACTGTTATTCACGCTTTTATAACCTCCAGATTAGACTACTGTAACGCCTTATACAGCGGCTTACCAACTAAGGCTATACATCGCCTCCAAATGGTGCAAAACTCTGCTGCTCGAGCCCTAACATTTGATAAAAAATCCGTACACATCACTCCCATCCTCAACCAACTTCACTGGCTTCCTGTGGCCAGTCGCATCAAGTTTAAACTGGTAGTTTTAGTCTATAAAGCCAGTCACGGCCCTGCACCACAATATCTTG
The DNA here is from genome assembly GCA_023566225.1 of Romanogobio albipinnatus. NCBI lineage: Eukaryota > Metazoa > Chordata > Actinopteri > Cypriniformes > Gobionidae > Romanogobio > Romanogobio albipinnatus. Next base: position 54,801,885 of record CM042247.1, read on the forward strand.
CTGATTTAGTTCAACCTGCCCGGACCCTCAGATCCAGCAATGAAAACCTGCTTGTCGTCCCCAGGTTTAAACGCTCAATTGTGGGAGGAAGGGCTTTTAGTGTTATTGGCCCTAAATTATGGAATAAGCTGCCCTCGACTATCCGTAACGCACCTACTCTCCAGATTTTTAAATCCCAACTTAAAACTCATCTTTTTTCTCCGTGCAGTAAATCATTATTTTTCTCTCACCACCTCTGCCTTCAAGTGATCTCACACCTCTTCATGTTATGCTACATGACTAGCTACTGTTAATTGTTCTTTTGATTCTATAACTTCTTTGTTGTTGTTGGAGTTTTTTGTTGTACACCTGCTTGTTTATTTGCTATAATGAACAGGCTGACTATCTGATTGTAATTGATTGTACTCTTGAACTCCATTGTGAAGCGACCTTGGGTTCTTGAAAGGCACTATAAAAAATAAACATATTATTATTATTATTATTATTATAAAGACGTCGTTACAAAGTCCATCTCACTACAGTGGTTCTACAATAACTTTATGAAGTGACGAGAATAGTTTTTGTGTGCAAAAAAACCCTAAATAACGACTTGTATAGTGATGACCGATTTCAAAACAATGCATCATGAAGCTTCGAAGTGTTATGAATCAGTGAGTCGATTCAGCAGTTTGGATCGCCAAAGTCACGTGATTTCAGCAGTTTGACACGCGATCCGAATCATGATTCGACTCGCTGATTCATAACGCTTTGAAGATTCATGATGCAGTGTTTTGAAATCAGTCATCACTAAAAAAAAAGTGACGTTATTTAGGTTTTTGTTGCTCACAAAAACTATTCTCATCGCTTCATAAAGTTATTGTAGAACCACTGTAGTGAGATGGACTTTGTAACGACGTCTTTAGGACCTTTTATGGGTCTTGAGAGTGTAAAGTGCATTGTGCCAGTGGAGGCCTTTCTGAGCCATCGGATTTCAACTAAAATATCTTCATTTGTGTTCCGAAGATGAACGGAGCTCTTGCAGGTGTCCAACGACATGAGGGTAAGCAATTAATGACAGAATTTTCATTTTTGGGTGAACTAACCCTTTAAGGTACAAGTGTCCGTCACTGGGGTGGTACCCTTAAGGGTACATTTTTGCACCTCTACGTCAGGGGTTGGCAAGTTCGATCCTAGAGAGCTGATGTCCTGTAGAGTTTAGCGCCAACCCTACTAAGCCACCACTATAAAACTCATGGCTCCCAGCATGCATTACAGCATTAAATCTGTCACCATTATTCAGATGCATAGGCTGATTCTTGATATCTGTGTGCATCTAAACTTTTTCCCCCCTAGAATGTATTTAAAAATCAAAATTCAGAATGCCTGATCTGTGGCAAGAAAGTGTTGTTGGTGAATATTATTTATTAATATTTTTAGTCATTATAAGTTTTGTTTATGGTTTCTTTTGATTTGAACAGATTATGTGTTTTGTTATCACTGTTATCACAACTCACATAAAAAGCCTAGAGTCAAACTGCCCAACTAAAGGAAACACATTTTCAATAAAACATCAACATCTAAACCTCTTTCAAGGTTGGAGCCAAACTCTGCAAGACAGCGGCTCTCTAGGACTGAACTTGCCTTCCCGTGCTTTAAGTAGAACAAAACAATATTATTGTACCCTAAGGACCAATTGTGTACCTTTACAGTTACAGTTATACGTTTTGTTAATAAAACTGTACCTCCACTGTACCTTTTTTTCTGAGAGTGTATTGTTACAGCCACACCAGTTCGTGTGTGTGTGTGTGTGTGTGTGTGTGTGTGTGTGTGTGTGTGTGTGTGTGTGTGTGTGTGTGTGTGTGTGTGTGTGTGTGTGTGTGTGTGTGTGTGTGTGTGTGTGTGTGTGTGTGTGTATTTTACAGGATAATTGTACAGAACAACAACAACATTAACACTAATAATAATAATAGGTACTTCACAGGAATGAAACTCACCCTATTATAAGAGCTAAAGTCCAGTTGGGCTTGAACAGGGGCAGAGGATGCCACTGCTCCATAGATAAGATGAGGAAACTAGAAGAAAACACATTTTGGAAGATATTGTATTTATTTTTGGAGTTTCACTGAATGGAAAAGAGCAGTTTAGGACATTTTTTACACTTCTTCAGTGTTACAAAAAACAAAACAAAATGATGATAACATTCGCTAACACTTTACAATAAGGTTTACAATAACATGAACAATGACATATACTTCAAAATAATTGATAAAATCATAGTTAATGTTCATTTAATATTTACAAGTTTTATCTTTTAATATTATTTAATGGAGTTGAGCTAACATGAACTGACAGTAAATAAAGTATTTTATTCATGTTAATAATGATTGATCAAAAGAACTGTAACAAATGTGCTCATTGTTAGTTAACTAATGGGTCCTTATTGTAAAGTGTTACACCGTTTTTTTGTTGTTGTTGTTGTTGTTTTTAAACCCTTTAAGGTGCAGGTGATAGACCTTGGTGGAGATTTGATCCTCTAAAATGTTTTTGAATTAAAGAAAATTAATTAAAAACTTTGGTTCCCTTCCCTTACCCCATCCAAAACCTGTGCCTAACCTCACCTGCATCCCACCTCAATAGCAGCAAAAGTGTTTTGCAATACAACATGGACACAATAATTAGGACTTAAAAGGCATGGGACCAACACTTTGAGTGAATTTTTGAACTAAACAACTCAGATTTGTTTTGGGAACAAACCTTTCCTCTTAGCCAAGCAGAGAGAGCTCCAGCGTAGGAACCTCCGAAGCTGATCCAGGTGTTCCTCTGTGAGAGGCCGAAGCGCTGGCTGATGTAATGATGGAACGCAGCCAAGTCTGCCAAACTGAAACAGGGAGGAGATGAAACACCACATATTATAAATGTCATTGTGATCATCAGTGTGAAAAGGTCTGTCATTATTACGCTTGCTGGCTGCAGAGATCTCGCAGTTTCTCTGTCTCTAGCCCGTCGGGGTTGATGCTCTCCCCGTAGAAGCGGTGCTCCAGCGACACCAGCAGTGCTCCATATCTCTCTGCCATGTCCACATGGTGGCCTAATAGATGGAGTGTGGTCAAATGTAAAAGCCATCAAGGTTTAGTTTTTTCCATTTCTGTATCAGCATTCTCGAAATTAAAGAATCAATTCTCTATTCCCATTATCCCGCTGGTCCCGGAAATATCTGAAAATTCCATTTCTGAAAATATTCTTCTATATGTTCTTCTAAATTTGTAAGCCATTGATTTGGATAAATGTAAATGCATATTTTTGAGGCAACCAGTAATAACATGTGATTGATGATTCTATTTTGGAAGACTTTGCAGCAGACAGGAAAATGCTCTCCAGAAAATATACACTATATTGCCAAAAGTATTGGGACGTCCCTCCAAATCATTGAATTCAGGTGTTCCAATCACTTCCATGGCCACAGTTGTATAAAATCAAGCACTAGGTATGCAGACGCTTCTACAAACATTTGTGAGAGAATGGGTCGCTCTCAGGAACTCAGTGAATTCAAGTGTGGTACCGTGGTAGGTTGCCACCTCTGCAATAAGTCCATTCATGAAATTTCATCACTACTAAATATTTCACGGTCAACTGTTAGTGGTATTACAACAAAATGAAGCAATTGGGAACAACTGCAACTCAGCCACAAAGTGGTAGGCCACGTAAAATCACAGAGCGGGGTCAGCGCATGCTGAGGCGCACAGTGCACAGAAGTCAGCAACTTTCTGCAGAGTCAATAGCTACAGACCTCCAAACTTTGAGTGGCCTTCAGATTAGCTCAAGAACAGTGCGTAGAGAGCTTCATGGAATGGGTTTCCATGGCCGAGCAGCTCATCCAAGCCTTACATCACCAAGAGCAATGCAAAGCGTGGGATGCAGTGGTGTACAGCACGCCGCCACTAGACTCTAGAGCAGTGGAGACGTGTTGTCTGGAGTGACGAATCACGCTTCTCTGTCTGGCAATCTGATGGACGAGTCTGGGTTTGGCAGTTGCCAGGAGAATGGTACTTACCTGACTGCATTGTACCAAGAGTAAAGTTTGGTGGAGGGGGGGTTATGGTGTGGGGTTATTTTTCAGGGGTTGGGCTTGGCCCCTTAGTTCCAGTGAAAGTAACTCTTAATGCCAACATACCAAGACATTTTGGACAATGTCATGCTCCCAACTTTGTGGGAACAGTTTGGGGATGCCCCTTCCTCTTCCAACATGACTGCGCTCCAGTGCACAAAGCAAGGTCCATAAAGACATGGATGAGCGAGTTTGGTGTGGAGGAGCTTGACTGGCCTGCACAGAGTCCTGACCTCAACCCGATAGAACACCTTTGGGATGAATTAGAGCGGAGACTGTGAGCCAGGCCTTCTCGTCCAACATCAGTGCCTGACCTCACAAATGTGCTTCTAGAAGAATGGTCACAAATTCCCATAAACACACTCCTAAACCTTGTGGAAAGCCTTCTCAGAAGAGTTGAAGCTGTTATAGCTGCAAAGGGGAGGACCAACTCCATATTAAACCCTACAGATTAAGAATGGGATGTCATTAAAGTTCCTGTGCATGTAACGTCCCAAAACTTTTGGCAATATAGTGTAAAAATATGTTGTAACTGAGAGCATGATGCTTTTCCTGGAGTTGAACTTGTTTTGAACTTGCAACATTCCTGTGTGCCATCATGCATTGAAGAAACTAACACTGGCATTTGGCGCCACCCAGTGGACATTTTACCTGGGAGCAGCAGTGAGATGGAGGAGGAGGTGATTGGCATTATGGCTTTAGGAAAACATATGTATAGTCACGATTTCTCAGGAGATCAGGTTGAATGTAGCAGAATGACTTGAAGCAACAACAAAAAAAGGTGCTAACCGAACAATACACTGAATCTGGAGAGCGGTCCCTCTCCTCCTACGTAGAGAAAGACTGGTCCATCTGAACGCTGCCAATAAACGTCGTTCACAAAGAATTTCTGTGCAGAACAAATATTAATGAATAAATGATAACAAACAACATGATTAATGAATTCATATTAATATAATTAAATTTTTATTTTACATAATTATTTTGAATATAGGAATTAAAACGACCCATTTTGGTAACACGTTATAAGAATACATTAATAAAGAACTGAAACTATAACTACATTAAACTATAAGTTTGTAGTTAATTCATAGTTTATATATTATAGCATCCACATTGTTCATATATTAATAAGCTATATTGTGAGTTTCCCATTCATTTTCACTGTAATTAACACAATTATTATGTATTAACAATGTAGAGACTACAATATAATAACTATATAATAACTATAAACTAACAGTTTGTTAATAATTTGTAAGTACTGTATGTACAAGTTACTGTATACTTATTATAAAGTGTCACCCTGATCACATTCAAAGCAGGATGAGTAAGGTTGTGTCTATAATTTGTACCTGTGGGAAGGTTTTGTCATTTTTCTTGTCAAAGTGGTTTAGGGGTTGGTGAATTGTGCCTTTTTTGGGAATGGCAGTGGAAATGTGTTTAATTCGGGCCTGTTGGATTTTATGCACGTGGTCCTTCATTCGCCATAGAATTTGACCTAGAAAAAATATATAATAAACATTAATGTTTTTGAAAGAAGAACAATAATTTTGATCAAAAATACAGTAAAAAGAGTAATATTGTGAAATATTATTACAAATCAAAATCTATTTTCTATTTGAATATATTGTAAAATAATTTATTCCTGTGATCAAAGCTGAATTTTCAGCATCATTCCTCCTTTTTAGATTTATACATCATCTGAAAGCTGAATATGCTTTCCATTGATGGTTTGTTAGGATAGGACAATATTTGGCTGAGACACAACTATTTGAAAATCTGGAATTTGAGGGTGCAAAAAAAAAAACTGAATAATGAGAAAATCTCCTTTGAAGTTGTCCAAATAAAGTCCTTAGCAATATTACTACTAATAATACACTTTTTATATATTTATGGTAGGACATTTACAAAATATCTCCATGGAACATGGTCTTTATTTAATATCCTATGATTTTTGGCATAAAAGAAAAATCAGTCATTTTGATTAATTGCCACAAATATAATCGTGCGACAGATTTGATACTGTAACAGCTCAAAATGTAAAAACTGTAAGTATTACATTTTATTATTGTGATAAAATGTTCGTAATTTAATAATTTTCTCAAAATGTAATAAAATCTTGAGCTCATAATGTAATAATTTACATTATGGAAAAATTATTACATCATAAACGCACCAAAAAATGTCATTTTGTCATTATTGTAATAGCGTTTAAAACATAAAAAATATTAGTATTCCCTTACAGTGCATTTTTAAAAATCTAATGGCAGTATTAAACTACCTATGTGAAAAGCAATATTTAAATATTCACACAGTTATTATTGTTCCCTTTCGTTCAGTCACTACGACGTAACGTTAGTGACTACACTGTAAAAAAAATATGTAAAAAAACGGCCACATTTTGACAGTAAAATGCTGTTTTCCATTAAAACAGTAATATACCGTAGAAAACAATGCATTCTGGGTAATATTTGTAATTTTCGAGAAAATAGCCAACAGGAATATACCGTGAATTAACAGTGCTCAAAGTTGACACTCAGAGGCTGTGCTCCAAATCACACCCTATACCCTCATTCACTATTCCCTACACTAGTTTACTGATAGTGAGCGAAAATAAGTGAGTGAATTCAAACACTGATGAACACCTGCTGTTATCACCAAAGGAAAGAGATACATGAACAGAAAAAAGTTGCTTTCATCAACTGAAGATAAAAGAAGACATTAAATCTCTGAAGATCTCAGCAGAAGAGGATTAAACAACTCCACAAACAGCATTACCAGCTTCACACATTACTAACCAGACTGACTTTATTTCTGTCAGACATCTACAGAACTTATTTTGATGTTACCATTATGGTGATCAGTGTTTGCTTTAGTTGGGCTCTTGAACCTTGACATAATAACATTAGTTTTTCTCTAGCTGCTCTAACTGTGTGTTTTAAATACATTTGTTATAGCATGCAAAGCGGAAAGAAAAAGTAAACAGATGATGTTGACTATTTATTAGTGGTCTGATTCACTGAGCTCTGTCTATCTATAGATGAAGTTTTATATTTTGGTAACCTAATAATTTTACAGCATGAGACCATCAGTGTTGCAACAACCAGATAATTTGAAGGACAGGAAAACAGCTTGTGGTCAAAACATTTTGAATACCAGAATCATTCAGACTCAAATAGACATCAAGAATCGGCGTATGAATCTCAAGAATGGTGACAATCAAAAGCTTCATTCTGCAATGCAAATCATCCCTGACTCCCAGCATGCATTGTGGCATGAATAAATTATGCTGATGAATAGCCTGGTTATTTTCTTAAATTTTTAATATTTACCTTTATTTTTGGTGTTGTTTTTGTGTTGACTTTTGGTAGTGTTTGTGATGTTCAGAGTTTATCTGTACATCTTTTTTTTGACTGTCACCATTGTTGAGATTCATATGCGGATTCTTCATGTCTAAATGGCACCATAGTACAAACCATTTTTCTATATCATGAGTTTAAAAGTCTTTCATAACTGAATCCTAATAACTTCTTGATATTTTACAAAGTGTCACAGTTTTGGTAATGTTAAATAGGGGTAATATTATATGTATATGTAAAAAAAAAAAAGTTTTGTTTAGGGAATAGACACTGGATGAGATGAATGAACCAAGCATTGTGGTGTTTTGCTACAACAAATGTGTCTAAGAAACACACAGTTGTAGAAACCAAAGAAAAACTACTGTTACAAAGTCAAGGGTCAAGAGCCCAACTGAAGCAAACACTAATCACCATAATGGTGACCAAACATTTTCAATTAAACATCAAAAGTTAATTTGATCTGTTCATTTTCTACAAGAGCTTCTGTAGATGTCTGCCAGAAATAAGGTCAATCTGGTTAGTAATAAGTGAAGCTGGTAATGCTGTTTGTGGAGTTGTTTAATCCTCCTCTGCTTTAATGTCTTCTTTTATTTTCAGTTGATTTCATCTAAGGCTGTGGCTGAAGTCAGTTGTACTTCTCTTTCCTTGAGTGCTTCTGCTTGTTAACAGCTGGTGCTCATCACTAATTCTCAATTATCACTTAACTAATCTCTTAATTGTCTCATTAACTTCAACAATGCTTCAATTACTCTAACACTCTGTAGTGTGGACACATATAAGTGTTCATTTAAAACTGAAGATTTTGCTGTGGGGTTTAAAGGGTTAATGGAATTAGATGAAAAAAACCCCAGAGTGAAACGTAAATTAGCGGTAAACAACTGTTAATTAATTTACGGAAAAGTACTGTAAAAAAACAGCAATTTACTGGCAACCAGAGCTGCCAGTAGATTACCGTAAAATCAAAGAAAAAACAGTAATATACTGTAAAACGTAACAGTCAGATTTACCAGATGAATCAAGATATTTTCACTGAAATAGTAGTGAAAGTTAATAGAAAAAAGTTGTGCGAAGTCAGTAACTGATAAGGAGAATAAATATTAAAATTAACTGTTTCTATGTGTTGTTGCACAAGATGATATAGAAGAGATCTTTTAGTTTAATTAATTCGTTTTGTGTGTCACCATTGTGCAGGAGAGTAGAGCCTGTGCTTCAGTCCAGGATGAGCATAAAAACACTGATGAAATGCTGCCTGATACTTTATTTAAAGTCAGTGACTGTGTTTGCTGATGCAGTTATGAGCTGTTTGTTGAGTAATTTATCACATACATGTGTGCTATTGCTAACGATGAACTGTAAAAATTGAAGATAAAGTCATCTACTTTCATTATTACACATTACGTGTTTGCAGTTTATATTAAGAAAGGTTCCTTTTCAGTGGACTCAAATTAAATGTTTACAGTACAAACACCGTATAAATACTAGTTTTAAAATGAGAACTGTTTGAAGCAATCAGTTTTTCAAATGAAAAGAGTTACCTTTCATGATATTATTATGGTAACTTACTGTAAAAAAGGAGAGCTGTAAATAAACAGTAGAGGGCTGTAAATTAACAGTACATTGCTGGCAACCACAGCTGCCAATAGATTACCGTTATTTTACAGCAAATTTTTTACAGTGTAACGAATGGGGGTTTCGCTTAGAAGCCAATTACCTTCTAGGAATTTAACAGCGCCCAGTGGCAGTGGCAATGCCATGGGCATGCGGAATTTGCATGCGTAACTCCGCCCCACCTCGTGGGTATATAAGGAAGTACGCTGGCAACATCGCATTATGTTTCTGCTTTGGAGACAAGAGTATCTCTTCACTCCTTCAAGCCTGCTAACTGAGTCTTCAAGCTGAGTCTACTCAGCCTTCAAGACGAGCAGCTTTCCAGAGGCGTTGGTGTCAACGGCGCGTTCCAGCGATCGCATACTGCCTGCCTGCTGATCTGCGCAGTGGTCTGCTAGACAGCTGGTGTGTGTTCCCTGGGCGCTTCGGCGTTCTCTGCGAAGCTTCCTCTCATAAAAGAGCTTACACGTGGCACATCCTTTTCAGGATGTCTCGCTCGTGTACTTCTGGGTGTGGCCGGTCACTTTCATCTTCCGATGGGCACAATCACAATCCGTTCAGACGGAGATCGCGGGGCCTGCTCCGGCCGGCTCCTGGAAGTCCCTGTTGTCTTCCCGCGACTGTTCGGCGACTTCCTCCGCCTTCTCCACTCTCGATGGGGCCGCGCCCAACGGGTACACTGGGGTACCCCCAGTTGAAAGTTCTGTTGCAATGCAACTGTGTCCTCAGAGCGCTTCAACTTGGCGTGGTGATCCTAAGCACCCCTCCAAAGCCTGTCGATTCACATCAACCTTGGTGGCGAAATCGTACAGAGCTGCGGGGCAAGCTGCCGCCTCTTTGCATGCCATGGCGATCCTCCAGGTCTACCAGGCCAGGATCCTCATGGACATGCACGAGGGTGGAGTTGATCCGAGGCTCGTGGACGAGCTGCGTGCCACCACCGCCCTCGCCCTCCGGGTGACGAAGGTGACCGCACGCTCCCTGGGTCAAGTGATGTCCACAAATGTGGTCCAGGACCGACATTTGTGGCTTAACCTGGCTGATATGCGGGACAGCGAGCGGACCCGGTTCCTCGATGCCCCCATATGCCAGGCTGGCCTCTTTGGTGGCACGGTTGAAAGCTTCGCCCAACAGTTTTCAACCGCCCAGAAGCAAACTGAGGCAATCAAACACATACTACCCCGGCGGCCAGCTGCTGCCTCCACCCAGCCACCGACACAGTCGCCTCAGCCTGCTCAGCCTGCTCGCCGCCGAGGACGCCCTCCTAAGGCTCCCGCCCCACCCGCCCGTCCCCAGCAGCAGCCTTCACCCGGGCCGGGTCGTGGAGGTCGCCGTAGGAAGGCGTCCCAGTCCGCTCAGCCCGCCCTGCACCCCGCTAAATGCCAGGCCAAGCGGCGCTCCTGAGATGGACGGCTCAGGGATTGGAAATTCTTTCAGGGAGATGGTAGCAGGACCACTCCCTCCCCCGGTAAAGGGTCGGGGGAGAATCATTTGTTCAGCTGCTGGCCCCTGGGTCAGCAGCACCCTATGTTGGTTAAAGAAAGAATTAACATTCCCATCCCTGAGCCACCAGAGATCGGTAATGACAGTGCGCGCCACCCCAGGGTCCCGCCACTCGCATCCCTCTCTGTCGCCAGCCTCCTGGCAGAGCAGACCCCAGTGGAACGTGCGTCCTTCCCTGGTCTCCTCTGTCAGGACGCAGCCGTTAACCGTGCCCCCACAGGGGACGCCCAACAGCCTCCCATGTCCGGGCTGGTAACCCTGCCTCGCTGGTGCAGTTCCTGGGAGCCTGGCTTCAGCTTCCGGGACTGTCCCACTGGGTCGCGAAGTCCATCAGGCACGGCTACGCGATTCAGTTCGTGCAGGCTCCTCCCTGCTTCCGGGGAGTCCGCTACACTATGGTCGGGCCAATGCCCCTGTCATGCGTGCGGAGTTTGCCACCGTACTGGCGAAGGGTGCGATCGAGCATGTCCCTCCAGCCGAGATGAAGTCCGGGTTCTACAGCCCCTACTTCATTGTACCCAAGAAAACAGGTGGGTTACGGCCAATCCTGGACCTTCGCATCTTGAACCGATACCTTCACAGGCTTCCGTTCAAGATGTTGACAGCGAAACGCCTTTTCGAATGCGTTCGTCCGGACGATTGGTTTGCAGCGATCGACCTCCATCCTACCTCGACACAGACCATTCCTACGGTTTACTTTCGAGGGACGGGCATATCAGTACGCGGTCCTCCCATTCGGGCTATCTCTGTCCCCTCGCGTCTTTACGAAGATTGTCGAGGCAGCCCTTGCTACATATGAGACCGCTTCAGCATTGGCTACGCGATCGAGTCCCGAGATGGGCATGGTGGTCTGGCACACTCCGGGTACAAGTGACTCGGGCCTGCTTACAGACGGTCACCCCGTGGTCGAACCACAGTTTTCTACGGACTGGAGTGTCCCTAGAACGAGTTTCCAGGCATGTTGTTGTATCAACAGATGCCTCCTCCACGGGCTGGGGTGCCATGTGCAATGGAGAAGCAGCCACGGGCTCCTGGACAGGACCCCAGCGCCTTCTGCATGTCAATTGCCTCGAGTTGCTGGCAGTACGGGTTGCACCGCACCGCTTCCGAGCGTTGCTGAAGGGTCAACACATACTAGTCCGGACAGACAACACAGCCACAGTAGCGTACATCAACCACCAGGGTAGTCTACGCTCCCGCCGTATGTCTCAACTCGCCCGCCATCTCGTCTTATGGAGTCAGAAGCACCTGAGGTCCCTTTGTGCTATCCACATCCCGGGAGAACTGAACCGTGCAGCCACGAGCTCTCACGTTTTCAGCCACTTCCTGGAGAATGGAGACTCCATCCCCAGTCGGTCCAGCTGATTTGGGAACAGTTCGGCGACGCACAGGTAGATCTGTTTGCCTCCCACGACTCTTCCCATTGCAGCCTGTACTATTCCCTGACCGAGGGCACGCTCGGCACGGATGCACTGGCGCACAGCTGGCCGCGGGGCCTACGCAAATATGCGTTCCCCCCAGTGAGCCTTCTCGCACGAGTACTGTGCAAGATCAGGGAGGACAAGGAGCAGGTCATGTTGGTCACGTTGGCCTCCGTTAAGAGGGTAGGGGACCTGCAGGCATTTTCGGTTGACGAAGCGTGCCTGGAATTCGGCCCGGCTAACTCTCACGTGATCCTGAGACCCCGGCCCGGATATGTGCCCAAGGTTCCCACCACTCCGTTCCGAGACCAGGTGGTGAACCTGCAAGCGCTGCCTTTGGAGGAGGCAGACCCAGCCTTGGCATTGCTCTGTCCAGTACGTGCTCTCCGCGCTTACGTAGACAGGACGCAGTGTTCCTCTTGGGCTTTAGCGCATGGTGCCTCGCTAACAGACATCTGCAGAGCTGCAGGCTGGGCGACACCTAACACATTCGCCAGATTCTACAATCTCCAAGTGGAGCCAGTGTCTGACTATGTACTCGCCTCTACTAGTGGCCGGTAATGGACCAGGCTCAGGTGTCTTCGCTTGCTCGCCATTCCACTCCACGGACTGGATGCGTGCGATATATTTCCTCAGGTGAGCTTCCCCGAGAGCCCTGAGTTCCTCCAGCACTGTCGACGCCGACATCAGTTCAGTCTGCCCTTTCGAGCCCAGACCCCCATGTCCGGCCAGGTGCCCCGTGTGCATGGTTCCCCTCCGGCGACCCCCACACGAGTATTTCCACCGTAAGCCTCCTCAGCGAGCAGGTGTTTTTCCCTTGGCAAGTCCCTGCCACCCCTAGGGTTAAAAGTCCACCCTCTGGCTGGTACCCTAGAGTTCTTCCATATGCAGCCCTTAGCGGGTCATATGTGTACTCTCGAAGTCCTCCCTACGGGTAGGCATTTTGGCATATCTCCACTGGAATATGCTTCCCAGTGTACCTTGGTAATCCTGTGATAAGTAGGAGTCCTTCGTCCGTACTAGTCTTATGACAGGGCACTCACACTTACGCAGGGCACTGGAAGACAGCCGAGTGGCGTTGTTATATTGGGACCCCTACATACGTCTCGGTTACGTATGTAACCCTCGTTCCCTGAGGAGGGAACGGAGACGTAACGTCCCTGTGCCACCTCCGCTGTCCTGCTGGAACGCGGAGTTCAGTCTTGGCTCCGCAGCAGTAACATAATGCGATGTTGCCAGCGTACTTCCTTATATACCCACGAGGTGGGGCGGAGTTACTCATGCATATTCCACATGCCCATGGCATTGGCACTGCCATTGGGCGCTGTTAAAATCCTCGAAGGTAATTGGCTTCTAAGCGAAACCCCCATTCGTTAGTCACTAACGTTACATCTCTGTTCCCTCCTCAGGGAACGAGGGTTACATACATAACCGAGACGTTATTAAATGTTTATTAAACATTGGTATTCCTTTACAGTACATTTTTTAAAATCTAAATCCAGCCTTAACCTGCCTACTAAATTGACCAGATTACTGATACTGCTACTACTACTATTACTACTACTAGTAATACAAATATAATAATAATAATAGTAGTAGTAATTACATGAACATTTACACCTGTTGCATTTCACAGGTAGTTTAAGACTTTAGATTCGTTAGTTAGTTTAGATTTTTAAAAATCTTTTTATGCTTTAAATTTCAGTTTAAATAATGAAAATATGACAAATATATTTTTGGTGTGTTTATAATGTAATACATTTCTTCTTATTATTACAATAATAATGTAATACTTATTACAGTTATTACATTATGAGTTGCTACAGATGCTCAAGAGATATTTCTTTTCATTATCAATGTGGAAACATGTCTGAAAAACATTAATATTTATTATTGCTCAACCCCTACACTATTTCAACCCCGTCAAATGACACTTCAGAAAATTATGTAATTTTAAGGCTTTGGTGTACTTTTGCAGAAGTCACGCACTACATAATCAAAAGAATAGTTACATTTCTGTCTCATAGCATGCTTTGTGCTTAGATATTCTAAACATATTTGGGGTTGAAGGTCAACTATAGCAAACATCACCACAACTGGAGCTTGGTGAGACCAATATAAGTGTAAACATACTGATAAAGACTATAAGAGAAACTTAAATCATGTGATCACATTCCCTTAAACATGATGTCAGAAAAAAGAGGAAATGTCATAGCATAACGGGTTGAATAGTAAGTGACAGACAAATTATGCATGCATAAAATTCATAAACCACTTTAGAAGTAAAACCATGATAGCCTATTTGAATTTTAATACGAAGCTAAATAACCCATTGTAATGACGATGAAAATTAATATAGTTTTACTTTAAATTTTGTTACACACTAAAGTCAAAAATTGTGAAAGTAAATAAATAAAAACACTTCTCTTTATTATATCAATAGTAAGGAAGAGGATGGCACAAATGGCACTGTGTCCAGAGAATTACATACTCATCTTGTGTTATCAAGAATAAGATAAACAGATCATTCTGGCATTTATCCACTGAAATAACTAGTAACCTGGTTATAAATAGATATATTACTTTGACAACTTCATGTTATTTGGTTAAGCAATGCATGGAGAATGCAGAATCGGTCTTACCGGAGTAAACCATGTCGAACAGCAGAATCAGTGTAACCCAACTCATCACAGACATCATTGCACCTGATTATCATACAGATACCAGTGTCAAAGAGCCCTCGGGTTTGGTTTGGTGGATGATGGTTTCCAGTGTATTCAAGACTGGAGCAGACTTTTTATACCCAACTGGGGAGTCAGTAATCTGATATGGTGCAGAGATCTGTGGATGATTCCTGCTGTGTACAGTGTGATATAATAAACACCTGAAACCTAGACGCGGAGATAAGCACATGATATCCACGCTGCGGTGATGTTCATATTACAAAACCAAACTAGTTTCTCTTCACAAGTAGGTGACCTATACAATCATTTTAGCATTAGTTTGTTTTTATTTAGATGTAAAACTATCATCACAATTTATACACACTCTAGCATCACATCATTTAATGCAGAAAACTGACAAATAATACAGGTACAAATAATCAAACCATCATCCATAAGGTACCTGTACACATTTAGTATTTAGTGTGCATTTAAGCACTGAACATCTTTAGCATTTTTTGGTTAATTATCTGACATCCGTGGACCGTGAGCCAGGATTTAAAGGCACCCATAGAAAACATTAAATCAAACTTTCATTTGAATTGACCAGTCCTAGAACCAAACCAAAAGAGTTTACGTTCAATGAATGTGAAGATGGACTTGAAATATGTAATCGCAAGATATCAAATCGAACTCAGCAGGGTGTGCAGACTCTCAGAGCTTGGAGAAAATGATGTCTTTGAGGCTTTTCTTCTCCATCGCTGCCTGCGCTGACTTCATTAAATCTTGGGTTTGGAGCATGCTCATATTCCAGGTGTTCTACACAAACAAACAGGAACAGAAAACACAAGAACAATTTCTCAGTTTATTCACTGGATGACAAATGTGGTTACCACTGATGAGCTTGATGACTAAATCCTACATTGTGCCGCATTTACATGCTTTTACAGTTGTTCTCAAAAGTTTACACACCACGTGCAGAATCTGCAAAATGTTCATTATTTAAAAAAACTAAACAAAAATAACAAGGATCATACAAAATGCATGTTATTTTTTATTTAGTGCTGTCCTGGATAAGATATTTTACATAAATGATCTTTAGGTCCACAAGAAAAAAAAATGCTGATTTTATCAAAATGACCCCATTCAAAAGTTTATGAACCATTCTTAATACTGTGTGTCGTTCCCTGGATGATCGACGGCTGTTTTTTTGTTTTGTTTTGTGATGTTCATGAGTCCCTTGTTTGTCCTGAGCAGTTAAACTGCCAAATGTTCTTCAGAAAAATCCTCCAGGTCCTGCAAATTCTTCAGTCTTCCAGCATCTTTTGCATATTTGTACCCTCTCCAGCATTGACTGTATGATTTTGAGACCCATCTTTTCACACTGAGGACGATTGAGGGACTCAAACACATCTACTAAAAAAGGTTCAAACTTTCACTGATGCTTTGTACAGGATGTACAACATTTTCTTATTTTGTTTAAAGGGGTAGTAAACCACGATTTCACTTTTCTAACTTTAGCTAGTGTGTAATGTTGCTGTTTGAGCATAAACAACATCTGCAAAGTTACAACGTTCAAAGTTTAAAGCAAAGGGAGATATTTGCTTTTAAAGAAATCGATTTCTAAGGACTACAGCAAACGGCCGCTAGGGACTACTACACATTCCTCCAGGGTCTCTGACATCACCAGCCCCAATATTTACATAAACCCCTCCTCCGAGGATATGAAATAAGGGGGGGCGAGGCCATTTTGTATCGCCGCGGGGAATAGTTGTTGTGGTAGGCTAGTTAGTAGGCTGGAGTGTTGTTGCCAATGCCGACGAAACGCTGTTATTTTCATCCGGATTTCATGTCCACTTTGTTCAGCCTTCCTAGGGACGGGGGTGTGTTGCAGTGCGTTTAACAAACAACGTTATATGCATGCGTGTATGAGACCGAGGGGAACACGGTCGCATTTGCAGCAGATATATGCTGCCCATCATAAATCAAAGCACGAGACAGACAGGGGTCGGAGGAGAAGACCGGAAAATGTGACATAATGGACAATATTCGTCTGTATTTGCAATACACGTGTGAGACGGGCACGCGCGGCTCCCGCTGCACATTTCACGGAGGAAAGCTTCCACAATCTTCACGAGTTCAATGCAGGATTCGCACAACGGCTTGTCCTGAAAGATGGATTTAAAAACAGAAGCTGTTTACGGGCCACAACCTGTAAGTGTGATTTATTTTTCGTCGTTGTGTTTTCCTGTAATAGTTCGTATTGTTAATTGTACGTTGTAGCAAGGAAGTACACAAATGACAATGCTCATTTGGCTCTGCAAACCAGTTTGTTAAATGCTCATTCATACTTAACGTTATCCGACAAACACCTAATGTTACAAACGTTTTAAAATCTCAACAGCGAACTTGGCATTAGTGTAAATTATTTTTTGATTAGAGCTTTTATGTATTGTTTATCTACAGGCATGCTAAACATGCTTCTGTGTTTGATTTGGATACTATAGTAAAGCCAATGTTTAGTGTTCGTTCTTGCGACAGATATTTGGCAAATCGTTCTAAAAATACAAAAGTAATGGTGCCATTCAGTAGCGATCACTTTAGATCCGCAGTCTTTACTCTTGAGGACTGAACAGGTTCTGCTCGATCGGGCTCAATTTGGTATGGTTTTATTGACGCCATTGTACTACCCAAAGCACAGTCTACCGGTAAAGGGAAGGGGCGTGACCTTTCCGACAAACGTGCACTAGGCGGTTAGCGAATCACAACACACTGGGCCAGCTAACCAATCTGAGCCCATTGCGTATTTTTGAGGGACTGGCTTCATACAACCATCAGACCGTTTTTACAAGGAGGGACAGAGCAGTGTAGAATAAAGATCAAATATATGAAAAATAATTAAATTTTTTAAAAACGAAGCATGAACACATGTTACAGTGCACCCCACAAACACAATCAAGCCTTCGAAAGAATGTGTTTTACCACCCCTTTAAATATCAATTTCATTTAGTACTCCCTACGGAAGTAACATCACAATAAGTACAATTTACCTTGACCTTCAAAAAATATTACTACCATAGTATTTTTTTCCCCTACTATGGTAGTCAATGGTTGCTCTATCTGCCTGGTTACAAACATTCTTCAAAATATCTTCTTTTGTGTTCAGCAGAACAAAGAAACTCATACAGGTTTGGAAAAAACTTGAGGGTGAGTAAATGATGACAGAATTTAAATTTTTGGGTGAACTATCCCTTTAATGCATCGTGTTTCCTTCTGGCGCATCACTGAATGATACATAAAAGAAGGACCTGGAGGATTTTTCTGAAGACATATTCTGCAAGGGGTATGCACATTTTTGACCATGACTGTACATCAATCAAGTATAAATAAGGATAATCCATCTTTTTCCTAGCAAGCCTAGTGTGCTTTAGATTAGGAGTGGCACTTCCGGGTTTGGAGAAGTTCCACTCAAAAAGACTGAAACAAATAATAAGGATGTGCAACAAATAATCTTTATCTGTCAGTTTGACTGAATGAGCTGTAAAATTTCCTTCATGCTCTATTTTCAGACTTCAGAAGAATAATGTCACGCTTAAGGCCTGTACACACCGGGACGAATATCGCGCGCGTTTATCGCCAGCGTTTTTAGGATGCAACAATACCACTTTTTCCAGAACGAGTCCAATACCGATACTTTCATTTATTTTGTGCGTGCTGATATTAAGTACTGCTCAACTCCACGTGATTTGCTTATCGGCTCACGCACAGCAACTATAACGCTGCATTAATATTTAATTTGTTTGATATTCTGTTAACTAGATACATTTACTTCATAGATCCTTCTCTGATATCTCCATTTTGCTCTCTGTTTGCTCTGTTGTCAGTGTTTCTTCGTCAGAAGCACGGTACAAGAATATCTATGGCAAGAGCTCCTGATTATTTTCTGTTTTCCCTTTGTATTCCACTGGAATGAAAAAAGGACAACATATACTGTGCATCTGTGGTCTGCTCTCCCGGTATATCCCATTAATAATTCACTGGAATGCACAAAGAATCTCTTGTTTTTTTTCCCCAAATCCTCACATCTCTTTCCAGGTTTGTTTTCACACGGATACTTTAAAATAGTCTCCTCTTCACTTCTAATCCCTATTAGATCAGTGTTTACTGGAATGTTTCTAAAGCAGGTACATACAATATTTATTGTCTGTCAAAATGACAAAAATCACTTTGAAATATTATCACTCAGTGTTACAGTTAATGAACATTTTGATTAAGGTAACGTGTGTTATATAATACAGACATATATTATAGTGATATTTAACACGGCCGTGATACTGCTGTGGAAATAATCAATCTTTTGGGGTTATTCGTTGTCTGTTGTAGTGATTTAGTTGTTGATGTTTTTACACTTTTAAATGTCCTTTTAATGTTTAATGGTTGAAGGGTGAGTAGAATAATGTCATCTCAGTGTACACATTTTTTTAAAATGCTTATTATTGCGTTCATAGAGCGAACCTTTGGCTGATGCTTACTCTCATTCTGCCGCTTATTTTATTTCCAAGTAGTGTTGGAACATAGGATGAGTTGTTAAAAAAACACCCTAGAAATATAATGGCTGTCCATGTAGGACGTAGGACATATATATATATATATATATATATATATGTATTCGGTATGTTTAAATAAATAAATGAATGTAGTGTATGTATGTATTTATGCATCAACTCCAACTCCATCAACTGTATGTATGTATGTATATATGTATATATATATATATATATATATATATATATATATATATATATATATATATATATATATATATATATATATATATATATATATATATATATATATATATATATATACACACACACATGGTGCTGGTCATTAGAATATCATCAAAAAGTTGATTTATTTAACTAATTCCATTCAAAAAGTGAAACTTGTATATTATATTCATTCATTACACACAGACTGATATATTTCAAATGTTCATTTCTTTTAATTTTGATGATTATAACAGACAACTAAGGAAAATCCAAAATTCAGTATCTCAGAAAATTAGAATATTGTGAAAAGGTTCAATATTGAAAACACCTGGTGCCACACTCTAATCAGCTAATTAACTCAAAACACCTGCAAAGGCCTTTAAATGGTCTCTCAGTCTAGTTCTGTAGACTACACAATCATGGGGAAGACTGCTGACTTTACAGTTGTCTAAAAGACGACAATTGACACCTTGCATAAGGAGGGCAAGACACAAAAGGTCATTGCAAAAGAGGCTGGCTGTTCACAGAGCTCTGTTTCCAAGCACAATAATAGAGAGGCGAAGGGAAGGAAAAGATGCGGTAGAAAAAAGTGTACAAGCAATAGGGATAACCGCACCCTGGAGAGGATTATGAAACAAAACCCATTCAAAAATGTGGGGGAGATTCACAAAGAGTGGACTGCAGCTGGAGTCAGTGCTTCAAGAACCACTACACACAGACGTATGCAAGACATGGGTTTCAGCTGTCGCATTCCTTGTGTCTCGCCTGTGATAAAGACAAAAAGGAAAAAAAGTGGTCCAAAGTTATGTTCTCTGATGAAAGTAAATTTAGCATTTCCTTTGGAAATCAGGGTCCCAGAGTCTGGAGGAAGAGAGGAGAGACACACAATCCACGTTGCTTGAGGTCCAGTGTAAAGTTTCCACAGTCAGTGATGGTTTGGGGTGCCATGTCATCTGCTGGTTTTGGTCCACTGTGCTTTCTGAGGTCCAAGGTCAACGCAGCCGTATACCAGGACGTTTTAGAGCACTTCATGCTTCCTGCTGCTGACCAACTTTATGGAGATGCAGATTTCATTTTCCAACAGGACTTGGCACCTGCACACAGTGCCAAAGCAACCAGTACCTGGTTTAAGGACCATGGTATTCCTGTTCTTAATTGGCCAGCAAACTAGCCTGACCTTAACTCCATAGAAAATCTATGGGGAATTGTGAAGAGGAAGATGTGATATGCCAGATCCAACAATGCAGAAGAGCTGAAGGCCACTATCAGAGCAGCCTGGGCTCTCATAACACCTGAGCAGTGCCACAGACTGGTCGACTCCATGCCACGTCGCATTGCTGCAGTAATTCAGGCAAAAGGAGCCCCAACTAAGTATTGAGTTCTGTACATGCTCATACTTTTCATGTTCATACTTTTCAGTTGGCCAAGATTTCTAAAAATCCTTTCTTTGTATTGGTCTTAAGTAATATTCTAATTTTCTGAGATACTGAATTTGGGATTTTCCTTAGTTGTCAGTTATAATCATCAAAATGAAAAGAAATAAACATTTAAAATATATCAGTCTGTGTGTAATGAATGAATATAATATACAAGTTTCACTTTTTGAATGTAATTAGTGAAATAAACTTTTTGATGATATTCTAATTATATGACCAGCACCTGTATATATCAATTGCATTTGCTATTTTCAATAAAAATATTTATAATTATATGGGCTTGGTGATGGTGGATAGCATATTTATTTGGATTAAAGTATGTCTAATAACCACCAAAAAATGTATTGACAAAATATTTTTTTATTAGCACTGCGATTATCGCCAGAATGCAACAACAGCAATATTCCTGAATTATGCTAATTTATATATTTTAGGAGATGTGTAATAGAATTGTGTAGCAGAAAATGAGAATATTATACCAGAGTTTGAAATGCATTCAAGAAAAATGTGCTACAACACTCCCTGATCTCCCCTACACAAGACAGACACAAAATAGGCACATACTGATTAATCTCGTGTTTGCTTGGAGGGGAGGAGGTTCAGTAAGTCTTAATTTAAAAAGTTGTTTAAATTTTTTTTTTTATATATAATAATAGTTTTCCTCTGTATCTTCACTTTCACCTCTTAGCAACCTGGATGCGCAACTGCCTTTCATTGCTTCCTGCTGAAGTTATTTTAATTCCCATAAACAATCTGGATCTATGTTTTTTCTGTATTATGCCTTTTTATTATTAATATTATATTATTATGTCACTTTGTCATTTTATATACACTTGTATGTGTGGATGTTTGACTGATCTCACCATGTAGTTCAGGGCATCTGGAACACTGTGGTCTCTGGAGTAAATGAGGTTGACTTTGGTTCCCTGCACTGCTACAGGACTTTTGCTGGCAATCTCTCCTGCCATCTCCAGAGCTCCGGCCATCATAGTCTCTTTATCTGGGAACACACGACTGTGGACAACAAGAGAGAACAAACGCACACATGTCTACTAAAATTTACAAACTTATGTCCCACAGAAATATACACTCACCGGCCACTTTATTAGGTACACCTTGCTAGTACCGGGTTGGACCCGTTTTTGCCTTCAGAACTGCCTTAATTCTTCATGACAGATTCAACAAGGTGCTGGAAACATTCCTCAAGAGATTTTGGTCCATTTTGACATGACAGCATCTCGCAGTTGCTGCAGATTTGTCGGCTGCACATCCAGATGTGAATCTCCCATTCGAGCACATCTGGTGCTCTGTTGGATTGAGATCTGGTGAGTGTGGAAGCCATTTGAGTTTAGTGAACTCACTGTCATGTTCAAGAAACCAGTTTGAGATTATTTGAGCTTTGTGACATGACGCGTTATCCTGCTGGAAGCAGATATCAGAAGATGGTACACTGTAATGTTGCCTGAAACATAATCATACACTGTTTGTTCGTTGGCCAGAGGAGAACTGGCACCCCGACTGAGTCTGATTTCTCCATTCTTTCCCCTAATGGAGTTTTGGTTCCTCCATCTGTCCAGCCACTGTCGCCTCTGGCTTTTGGCTTGCTTAGTTAGGGACACTAAATATTCAACAATATTACTGATCTGACTGTACTAACACTATTGGATGAGAACTGAACTGAGTTGGATGACATCACTGTTTCTCCAGAGCGGCTGTACAGGCGAAACAAATTTTGTTGCATTATTTTTCTGTTATCACTGTAAAGCTGCTTTGAAATAATCTGTACTGTAAAAAGTGCTATGTAAATAAAGGTGACAGGTAGTCGAAGGTCAGGGACACACCAAACCGATGCCACAGAACTAGCGCTAAAGAAAACCGACTGTGTTGTTGCCTCGCGTCGCCTGTGTCGGGGGAAAAAAGCTGCACTTGAACACACCGAGTGAACTACAGCTGACTGTCAACTAGCACTCGTGTTCTGCGCCTGCATGTAAATGAGACATCTGTCTATTTCTGCAGTCTATATTCGTCATTCAAAAAGGGAAACCGACGCTGCAGGCTGCAGATACACAAACCGTAAACAAAGCAGCACATGCTTACCGTTTTGAATATCAATTTTGCTGATCACTTTCTTTATTCCACTCCGCTCATGTCAATATTTACACATTCGCCCAGGAACACTCGTAAGACAAGGTAAAATTAGAACAGCCTTCTATCTGTACCGTTTTGACTTCTTTGCTCACTGTTTGTTATTATTATCGTGCACTGACTCGCTAAGCTGAACAGCCAATCAGCCTCTCTAACCGATGGCCCAACACCGATTCTACATGAATCGGCCCAAAAAGCCCAGATGGCGTCCGCCTAGAGCCAACAGTATGGAACTAAAGTCGGCCAACGCTCAAAAACGGCGCAACGTTTCCCAACGGTTTGGTGTGTCCCAGGATTAAGGCATTTAAACAACGCTCATTTGGTACTAAGTGGCCCAAAGTGTGTCAAGAAAATATCCCACACCATTACACCACCAGCAGCCTGAACCGTTGATACAAGGCAGGATGGATCCATGCTTTCAAGTTGTTTACACCAAATTCTGACCCTACCATCTGTATGTGGCAGCAGAAACCGAGACTCATAAGACCAGGTAATGTATTTCCAGTCTTCTATTGTCCAGTTTTGGTGAGCCCGTGTGAATTGTCGCCTCAGTTTCCTGTTCTGAGCTGACAGGAGTGTCACCGGTGTGTCTTCTGCTGCTGTAGCTCTTCTGTTTCAAGGTTTGACATGTTGTGTGTTCAAAGATGCTCTTCTGCAGACCTTGGTTTTAGCGAGTGTTTCTTCGGGTTACTGTAGTCTTTCTATCAGCTGAACCAGTGTGCTCATTCTCCTCTGACCTCTGGTATCAACAAGGCATTTTCACACACAAAACTGCTGATCACTGGATATTTTCTAATTTTCACACCATTCTCTGTAAACCCCAGAGATGGATGTGCGTGAAAATCAAAGTAGATCATATTCTGACATACTCAGACCAGTCCGTCTGGCACCAACAACCAAAGTTTAAAGTCACTTAAATCACCTTTCTTCCCTACTCTGATGTTCAGTTTGAACTTCATCAGATCATGTCTAAATGCATTGAGTTGTCTCATGTGATTAGCTGATTAGGTGTTTGCGTTAACCAGCAGTTGTAAAGGTGTACCTAATAACGTGGCCAAAGAGTGTAATTGTGTTCACTCTTTCCACACATGAAGAGCATAGCCAATCACAACGGAAGTCTTAAATCTACAGTAGGAAAGTTTTTATTTAAAAAAAATGTTTATTAGCACATTATTTATATATTTATTATAAATAGCACATCATGTCATATCTTATTGCTTAAATATCTCACCTGACCAATCCACAGCTCTTGGCTTCATCAGCGTACATCTTCCGTGCAGTGAAAGCCAACTCATTCACTAGACTGAAAGACAGTGGGAGTAAACTTTACTATCAATTGCATAAAAACAGAGCACTGCTACTGGATCTATAACACGCTCATGATTAAGCAAGTACCTTCGACTTCCAATCACTCTGGGGAGACGTTGCAAAGTCCCGACATCAGCTGCCAAACCAATGTCAACCTCCTGAACAGGAAAGGGTGATCAATTCAGGCATTCATATTGAAATCTCTGCAAATCAAAGTTTATCCTCAAATGGCATTAAACAGTCAGTTAAAATCTGAATGCCCACACCTTGACCTGAAACCAGGCATCCTGCGTACAGAGTCGTATATCACATGCTGTGATCAAGTCCACTCCTGCAAAAGAAGACACAATGGAATGATAACATTTACATATGGTTACAAATAATAGTTTTCTATCTGGTGAAGCAACACATTTCTAGTGGAGAAACTGACTTCACTAGTACAACATTGTTAAAGCTGAGGAGGCCTATCATGAATGAATGAATTGTATGAATTACTCGTGTCTGTATCATTACATCATAGCTCCTCCTGCCTTTGAGGTAATCTGACCCACCAAAGTTTGGCTCAGTAGGACTAATAACTATAACTACTCAATGCTTATGCCATATTTTTTGCATATGTAACTCCTCATAAACAATGATGGTGCCTTGAACAAAGACACTGCATGCAAAGTTTCAAGTCAAACCAATTAATAATTCCATAGTTAAAGCCATTTTAATGTCTGTCATAATTTTAGCTATATAATTATGATATATAATGCTATATAATCATAACTATAATAATAATAATAAACAAAAAATAAAATAGGGTGCAAATTCTAATAGCTTAACAATCAAATAATACTAAAGAAGAACATCTGAACAATAAATCTGTTCTATAATGAATCTGTTCTATAAACACAATAACATGCAGAATGTTGTGGAAACTTTTTAACAGAGGGAAACTAACCTCCTCCTATACATGCTCCATGAATGGCCACAATCACTGGTTTTGGACACTACATAGAAACACAAGAGACATGATTGGTGCATTGAGATAAAGTCTAGCTGTCATTGAACGTTATAGCCAAGTATTAATGTTCATCTAAAAATACTGCAAACCTCTAATCATCTTCATGTCATGCCTTTTTGCCATAGTTCTTAAATATGCATAAAGAAGGAATTTTCACTTGTGAGTATACTTACCATATTACCTACAGTATATCCCATATGTAGTATACAATATATTCCCATGCACACTATATGGACAAAATTACTGGGACACCTGACCATTAGACCAACAGGCACAATAATGACATCTCATTCTAAACAGTAAACACATAGACATTAATATGTTGATCCCCACTTTGCAGCTCCCACTCTTCTGGGAAGGTTTTCCCCAAGATTTTGGGTTTCTGAGGGAAATTTTACCCATTCATCCAGTAGAGCTTTTGTGAGGTCAGCAGGCACTGATGTTGGACAAGCCTGACTCGCAATCTCCGTTCCAATTCATCCCAAAGGTGTTCTGTCGGGTTGAGGTCAGGACTCTGTGTAGGCCAGTCGAAGTTCTTCCACACCAAACTCATCCAAACTTGTCTTTACGGACCTTGCTTTGTGCACTGGGGCAGTCATGCTAGAAAAGAAAAGGGCCTTCCCCAAACTGTTCCCACAAAGTTGGAAGCATAGCATTGTCCAAAAGGTCTAGGTATGCTGAAGCATTAAGATTTCCCTTCACTTGAAGTACAGGGCCTAGACCAGGGGTCTCCAAACTCGGTCCTGGAGGGCCGCTGTCCTGCAGAGTTTAGCTCCAACCCCAATTAAACACACCTGAACCAGTTAATCAGTGTCTAACTAGGGCCTTGTAAGACACTGCTTAGCTGGTTCAGGTGTGTTTAATTGGGGTTGGAGCTAAACTCTGCAGGACAGTGGCCCTCCAGGACCGAGTTTGAGACCCCTGGCCTAGACCCTGAAAACAGCCCCATAACATTACCCCCCTCAACCAAACTTTACTGTTGGCACAATGCAGGTAACGTTCTTCTGGTATCCACTCAACCTAGACTCGTCCATCAGACGGCCAAACAGAGAAGTTTCCAAAACAGAGAAGAGCACGTTTCCATTGCTCTAGAGTCCAGTGGTGGCGTGCTTTACACCATTCAATCCAAAGCTTAGCATTGCACTTGGAGATGTGAGGCTTGGATGCAGCTGCTCGGCCATGTAAACCCATTCTATGAAGCTCCCGCCACACAGTTTTTGTGCTGATATATAAAGGAGGTTTGGAACACTTCAGCAGTGGAATCAGCAGAGCATTGGCGACTTTCACGCACTATGCGCTGGTTCGCTCTGTGACTTTACATAGTCTTCCGCTTCATGAAGTTCCTGCTGTTACAAAACACTTCCACTTTCCAATTATACCACTAACTGCTGAACATGGAATATCTAGCAGGGATGAAGTTTCACAAACTGACTTTAATGCAAAGGTGGCATCCTATCACAGCCCCACGCTTTAATTGACTGAGCTCCTCAGAAAGATCCATTTTTTTCCACAAATGTTTGTAAACGCAGACTGCATGGCTAGGTGCTTGATTTTATACACCTGTGCCAATGGGTCTGATTGAAACACCTGAATTCAAGAATTAAGAGGTGTGTCCCAATACTTTTGTCCATATAGGCCCCGTCCACACGGAGACGCATTTAGTTGTGTACGTAAAAATGTTGAATCGTATCAGCGTTTCGTCTAGACGGATCCGGCGTTTTAGGAGCCTGAAACCGGTATTTTTTAAAACCGGGTCCCAGAGTGGATAAATCTGAAACCCTTACGTTAATAAAACACAATCTGGTAAGTAGCAAATTTATTTACTGTTGTTTTATCGTGAGATTTTGCCTCACTTCTGACCGTTGCTGTACCCCTTCAAACCACAACTCTTGTGCAGAATTACTGCGCCGCATACTGGTCTGGCATGTATACTACATCGCTTGGAGTCGGTTTCAGTGGTTTTGTGTGTACACAGATATTTCTTGAGACGAGGGGAAAAAAAGATTGGATAGGGAAAGCTCTGGCTTCATGTGGATGTGGCCATAGTGTATGTATTGAGATGTTTTCACAGTATATGAATACGTTTCTATAATAGTAACCTTTTCAATAACAGAGAAGGTCTCTTGGTATTTAGCTATGGTTCTGCGCACGTTCCATGAGATCCTGGCTGTGTCATCTCCTTCAGGCTGTAGAATATCACTGGCCATGCCCATGAGGTCAATACCTGTACACAGATTATTACCATTCAGTTAATGATGAAATATTCATATATGGCATATAATAGATAAATATGCATCATAAACATTTATAAGTGTTAAACTTATAACCCCACTATCAGTCCATGTTGTCAAAATGAAGAATGTTAATTTCAGTTGCCAGTTGACGAAATGTTGTTGAAATAAAATATAATTTGTGCAAATTTGAAAATGTATTTTCATAGTATGAGAAATCAATCAACTGCAATGAAATGAAAAGACTAGAAACTGGTCAAATTTGGAAAGGTGTTGCAAGAATAGTGTGTCAAGATAGTGTTTGAAAGCTTTACCAGAAGTGAAGAGCTTTCCAGCGCCTGAGAAAACCACGACACGACACTCTGAGTCTTCAGCTATCTGATTGAAGCAGTCAACCATTTCACTGCAGGTAAAACAAAAATACACACACACACTAAAGGTGACTTGACTTTATTACTATTCATGTCACTCTACACAGGAAATCTTAAAGGAAATTGAATGATTCATATGGATATCAGTGTGTAATATGGACATGACGTCATACAGCCAGAATGCCTTGTTCATTGCATTGCGTTTCTCCGGGCGGCAGATCTCGACTTGAGTGATGGTGTCAACTGGCCGGCTGATTGAGAGGGTGGTGAAGGGGGGAGTGGGCCCTCCTGATGAAGACATTCCTCTAACAGCGTTCAGGAAAGGTATAAACAGACCTTGTTCTAATCACAAAACACAGAAGAAAAAAAATCACAGGTCAAGTCAAGTCACCTTTATTTATATTGTGCTTTTTACAATGGTTTACACTTCTGACGGACAAAACTGTTCGAAATGTAACTGTGTATATATACAGCTCTGGAAAAAAATTAAGAGACCACTTAACATTGAGAAATATATATAAAGTTTGGAAACTGTACTATTTTGATTGTTTTTGAAAGAAGTCTCTTCTGCTCACCAAGGCTGCATTTATGTTATTAAAAATACAAAAAAAGCTGTAATATTGTGAAATATTATTCAAATGTAAAATAACTGTTCACTATTTGAAAATATTTGAAAATGCCATTTATTCCTGTGATCAAAGCTGAATTTCGAGCATCATTACTCCAGTCTTCAGTGTCAAATGATCCTTCAGATATCATTCTGATATGATGATTTGCTGCTCAAGAAAAATGTATGATTATTATCAATGTTAAAAACAGATTAAAGTGACAGTATAGACATTTATAATGTTGCAAAAGCTTTATATTTCAGATAATGATTATATTTCTATTCATTAAATAATCCTGGGGAAAAAATTGTACATTGTAATTGTTTTTAACATTGATAATAATCATAAATGATTTCTGAAGGATCATGTGACACTGAAGACTGGAGTGATGAAGCTCAAAATTCAGGTTTGAATCACAGAAATAAATTACATTTTAAAATATATTAAAATAGAAAAAAGTTATTTTAAATTCTAAAAATATTTCACAATAATAATGTTTTTGCTGTATTCTGCATCAAATAAATGCAGCCTTGGTGAGCAGAAGAGACGTCTTTCAAAAACACTCAAAATAGTTTCCAAACTTTTGACTGGCAGTATACTGTATATTATATATATATATATATATTTATATATTTATTTATTTATTTATTTTATTTTTATTTTTTTTACTCATAATACATCCTTGATCTGGCGAAATATTCTTATTATTAAGGTAATATTTACATTAAGGTTACAACAATTGTTAACATTAGGTCATATGAACTAACAACAAACAATACTTATACAGCATTTATTTTTTATCTAGGTTAATGCTAATTTCTGCATTCTCTATCCTAATACATTTTAATGCAGAAAGAAAATGAATTAATAATAGTATATTTATTACCCACATGAAATATGTTTACAAAGTTATAATATATTTTATATCAGGTTAAATGTGAACAAAGTATCTCAAATATATTGTTACGGCCAGCTCGTTTCAAACCGCAACATAAAGGATCAAACACCAACGTTTAATCAATACAAATTGTTTTATTTTCTTTAACAAATATAACAATAACCACAAATAACAAACATAAGTCTAGGGAAAATAAAGAAACAAAGAAATAAACAAAATATTAAAGCTACATGATATAAGAAATGTATAAGAAAGAAAATCAATGAGAGGTAAAGAGACACTCCCGTGAGAAACTATCCCACAGAGAGTGCTCCCCAAATGAAAACCTAGAGCACTTAAATACTATATTCTACAAATTATCATTTAAAGGGATAGTTCACCCAAAAATGAAAATTAGCCTATGATTTACTCGCCCTCAAGCCATCCTAGGTGTATATGACATTCTTCTTTCAGACGAATACAATCAGAGTTATATTAAAAATGTCTTGGCTCTTCCCAGCTTTATAATGGCAATAATTGGCTTTATGCCCAGCTGCACTACTTCCTGAACTTCAGCCAGCTCCTTTGTTTCCTGTTTGCTATTATTGGACAAACTGATTAATCCAGGTGTGTCTGATTATTGTTGTTGTGACTACATAGGTCAGGCACACCTGGATTAATCAGTTTGTCCAATAATAGCAGACAGGAAACAAAGGAGCTGGCTGAAGTTCAGGAAGTAGTGCAGCTGGGCATAAAGCCAATTGTTGGTTCATTCTTGAAGTCCATAAAAGTACATCTATCCATCATACTAACTGCTCCAGAAGGGTCCGGGGGGTTAATAAAGGTCTTCTGAAACGAAGTGGCGCGTTTGTGTAAGAAAAATATCCATATTTAAAACTTTATAGACTAAAATAACTAACTTCCGGCGGTCAGCGGTACACATATCGACTTGCGCTAAAAATCGCACACGTTGCGTGCTTTGACGCCTCTCGCAGATTTGGCTGGGCAACAAACTCAAGGCCCTCTTCTCTTATATTGAAATCCTCCGACATTTCTTTTTAAAAATTCTCGTTTTAGACTTCTAATTCATGACCGGTGTTTTGTTTTGCTCTATCCTCTGCGCTTCTATGTTCGTCAATACGCATGCGTCAAGGGTTCAAGTGTCAAGAGTTACTCTTTCACCGTAAATCGACTTGCTACCGCTGACCGCCAGAAGCTAGTTATTTTAGTCTATCAAAATATATTCTTACACAAACGTGCCACTTCGCTTCAGAAGGCCTTTATTAACCTTTACATCATACATGTGAGTGTGTCTAGACTTTTGTTGTTTACAGCCTGCATATTCTCACTTGTTAACTGTATTTATGTTTTTTATGTTGTGTTCATCTCTGTTTTAATGTCTTTTTTTTTTTTTTCTCTATGTGCTGCTTTTTTCTTGGCCAGGGCTCACTTGAAAAAGAGACTACTGTCTCAATGTGACTACCCTGGTAAAACAAAGGATAAATAAAAAAATTTAAATAAAAAATAAAAACCACCCGGAGCCATGTGGAGCAGTTATATGATGGATAGATGCACTTTTATGGACTTCAAAAATGACCCAACAATTCACTACCATTATAAAGTTTATAAAGAGCCAGGACATTTTTAATATAACTCTGATTTTATTTATCTGAAGGAAGAAAGTCATATACACCTAGGATGACTTGAGGGCGAGTAAATCATGGGCTAATTTTCATTTTTGGGTGAACTATCCCTTTAACATGGGGGAGTGACTCAGAAACGCCCACAGTCTGCCACCAATGGGTAAAGAGAACACTCAGGGTCGTAACAATATATATTATATTGTTTTGCTTAAAAAATGGCTTATGTTATCTTTCTTTCAACTACATTCCAATTGGTTTGATATTTTATGTAATGACAAAAATGTGTGCTTTAAGTGTCCAAATAATAATTGTAATCATATTTATCATCAATCATTAGAATATTTTAATTTATGCATTATTATATTATTAATTCCAGCTGGCAATTACAGGTACATGCTATGCCTTTTTAATATTTGATGTATCCATTAACCCCTTAACTGTCACCGTCCCACAGGTGGGACGCCTGGTGCTCTTTTTTTGATTGCCTTTTTTTTTTTGTATCATATATTTAAGTAATTACCATAAATTAGGTATCATTTGAAAGCTTACAAACTCAAAATTCATCCTGTGAAAACCGTTTTGAAATTGGACATTTTGTTACCATGGAAACCTTACTCTAAATTATTCTAGCGGGCTCCTCCCCTAGTGGGCGGTGTCAGGTTTCATATTACAACACTTATTTTAACTACTTTATATTCAAAATATTTTCCAATCTTGACAAAACACATATTGTCGGAAAGGTCTGAGTCTCAAGGGTCCATATTTGGTGACTGTTTTGTGATGGAAGTGATATTTGGACAGAAATTTACAGGAAAATGCATCAAAAAAACAATCAATGGAATTTGAATGACACCCGGTGGCTGTTTTTGGTACAGCACCTAAACACAATCTCATGGGGACTTCAATTTTTGTGATATCAACTTCAAATTTGGAACACAAATTGGTTAGACATATGGCTTTGATTTTATAGTAATTTTAGAGTAAATTCTTTTTGTAAAATATATATTTTATATTAAATAAAAAAAGATTTAGTACAGTATTTTTCATTTACAGTAAATTTAAACTTCCATAACTCTTTCATACTTTCATATTTTGAAATGCTTTCACTTTAGCAATAATCTGCAGAGTGTCGTCTTTAAAACAATATATTCCAAAGCATTCTTGAATTACAGCCCTTTAAGTTTGGATAGTGCATTTTCATGTGTATTCTCAAAAAAGGGGGTGACAGTTAAAGGGTTAAATGTATTATTCACTAAAAGAGAGAACTAACATATTACTGAGTATGTGCCCTTTCACCCAGTTAACAGAACTCAGCATGGCTGTCATGACACTTTCACCTACATTCAGTCACAGATACAGACAATTAATAACAAATTGGTTTAAAAACGAACAAAATTTAGAATATTGATTCTTACACTGTTCCAGTGTTCAATACTAACGTTACTGTATTTCTACAAAAGGTAAATATTGTTAATGTGAGTATTCTGAACAAATGCAGTTAGATGATCAAACTGTGTGACTTACTTCTGAACGCAGAACTGAACACAAATGCCATCGGTGCCCTTTGACCAATATATTCACAATCCCAGGAGAGCTGCAGACCTGTTTATGAAGATACTGACTGCAGTTATGTGAGTTTAATCTGGTGAACTGCTTGAATATAATAAATTACTCGTCACAGCAGAATGAAAACACGGATAATATCCGTCTCTGTCTTTAAGTTGCTTTATTCTAGGCTACAACTTTTATTTTTTTAGGACGTTGTCATGTTTATCCTTTGACGTATCTTCTTCTTCTCTGTGTGTATTCCGCACACAGGCACATACCGCCACCTACGGTCTCTTTTCTTACATGGATGATAGTCAGACTTCACACACATTGCTGTATTTCTCTGTTCATCTCAAAATCCCAGTTTGTGTGTTCCCATAGACCTTTGTGTTTTAATTATTGTGATTCCCTATCGTTTATCTAAACCTGTTTCTACTAGCCTATATATTTACATTTATGCATTTGGCAGACGCTTTTATCCAAAGCGCCCTTATTACAGGGACAATCCCCCTGGAGCAACATGGAGTAAAGTGCCTTGCTCAAGGACATTTTTGGCTTATACAAACTTGAATATACCTTTTAACAAATTTGTGTTAAAAAGTCAACCTAGAATACTTTGCAATACACACAGTCCCAAACAAATGATTAATTGTCTCTTCAAACTGATGACAAAAAGGAGCACATGGGGGAAATACAAATTGAAATACAAATTTTAAATTTAGCAAGTTTATAATTAACTGGGTAGAAATTTGGAATGGCTTTAATAGAGACTTCAACAACTTTATTATATCCCATATTAAAAATTGTTATTCCAAAAACATAAAGAACGAGTTCTGTTAACAATTGAGTGATTTTTTTTATTTGACAAGCTGCTGAGAAGACATTGATCAACAAATAGATTAGCGCTGTCAAAAATAGGAGGAGAACATAAAGGACCTTTAGGACCAGATTTGACTAAAGGTTTGACACAATCGGAACAATGGCATACTCTCTTTGAGGGATTGGGAAAGAGGATGTACTGCATAAAGTGTTGATTGTGTACAGAAAGACCGTAAAAACTGCTAGATCTGCTAATGTCTCGACTCTCTTACAGATACAACTCTAGATATTTATTCGTTACAGTGGCTAAATTAACAAGAAATAACACTTCAACTTCTGACGTTTGCTAATAGCACAGCAGTAATGACTTTATTAACTTCTTTACGCGCAAGATTGATAATATGACTATGCAACCATCTACGCATCAGTTTTGTAGTGTCACTGAGAATCAACATCTTTGTCATTAGGATATGTACCAAAAACTTTATTATTACTTTATTATTAATATAACTTTATTATTAAACCTCTTATTAAAAAAACGCAACTTGATCCTACAGAATTAGTCAATTACAGGCCAATCTCAAATCTACCCTTTCTGTCAAAAATACTAGAAAAGGCAGTGTCCTCACAACTATGCTCCTTTTTGGAAAGAAATTGTATCTGTGAGGATTTCCCGCCAGGATTTAGACTGTATCATAGTACTGAGACTGCTCTCATCAGAGTAACAAATGATTTTCTTTTATCATCCGATCGTGGTTGTATCTCTCTATTAGTGTTACTCGATCTTAGCGCTACATTCGATAAGTGTCATACCGATCAAAGGTACCGCAAGGCTCAGTGCTAGAACTGTATCATTTGGAAGCATGGTGTTAGTTAGTTACTGTTAGTTTTCATTGTAATGCTGACGATACTCAGCTCTATATTTCTTCGCGCCCTGATGAAACTTACCAATTCACAAGATTAAAGGAATGCATAGCTGATATAAAAAATTGGATGACTAGAAATTTCCTACAACTTAATTCTGAAAAAAAAATAAAAAACTGTCTAACACATTTAATGGCTGCTCTGTCAAGTCCTCGTTGTCAGTGAGGAGCCTGGGTGTGCTCTTTGATACCAATCTTTCATTTGAAAGCCATGTTTCAACCATCTTAAAAATATATCTAAATTCCAACACATGCTTTCAATGTAAAATGCTGAATAGTTAGTTTATGCATTTATGCCCTCAAGGCTAGATTATTGTAATGCTCTACTGGGTGGTTGCCCTGCTCGCTTAATAAATAAACTCCAGCTGGTCCCAAACGCAGCAGCTCGAGTTCTTACTAGAACCAAGAAGTATGACCATATTAGCCCTTTCCTGTAGCTCAAACAGTAGAGCATGGCACTAGCAACGCCAAGGTCATGGGTTCAATTCCCAGGGAAAGCAAGAACTGAAATTTTTTTTAAATGTGTACCTTGAATGCAATGTAAGTCGCTTTGGATAAAAGCGTCTGCCAAATGCGTAAATGTAATGTTTAGCTCCCCAGTACTTGAGACTAGCTCTAACGCATTATACTCCATCACGTCTATTGCGGTCTCAGAACTCTGGCCAGTTGATCATACCTAGAATATTAAAATCAACTGCAGGTGGTCAATCCTTTTCCTATTTAGCACCTAAACTCTGGAACAGTCTTCCTAGCATTGTTTGGGAAGCAGACACACTCTGTCAGTTTAAATATAGACTAAAAACACATCTCCTTACTTTGGCATACACATAGAACATCATTAATTTATATTATCAAATCAGTTAAATGGTTGTTTTAGGCTGCATTAGCTAGGTCTGCCGGAACCGGGAACACTTCCCATAACACCTGATGTACTTGTTACATCATAAGAAGAATGGCATCTATGCTAATGTCAGTCTCTCTGTTTATCCCGAGGTTTATGTAGTTTGCCGGATCTGGGCATAATCCAGATCAGATGGTGGACCTGCACCTAGACACAACCAATACATCCCTGAAGTGTCTGCAGAGACCGTGTCAACTAGATTCTCCCCTGTGAAGGCCTCATCCAAACGACATCCAGTGACACTGATCCTCAACAAACCCGTCTCTGGTGTGATGACTCCGATCTTCAATCAGATGGAACTGGACAAATACTCTGAATATTCAGATCTAATATGACTTCTTCCTGTAATGTTGTCTTAATCACAATCATACACTGTTTGTTTATTGGCCAGAGGAGAACTGGCAGGAGAACTGGAGAACTCCCAAGGTTTTTTTCTCCATTCTGTCACCTGATGGAGTTTTGGTTCCTTGCCACTTCCTTGCTCTTTTGCCTTTGGCTTGCTTAGTTGGGGACATTAAATATTCAACTTTATTACTGATCTGACTAGAGCGATGTTATTATCATCGTGACTAAAGGGGATTGCAGATCCTCATCCTCATCATTCTTGCCTTTTTTTGTGCGTTAGCATCTTTATTGGAGATTGGAGGTAAAGGAACAACAGCACCAGAGTAGGAAGTCAAAGTCCACAGTAACACAGGCACCAAGATTTAAAGATGAATCCATCAACTTAGTTTTGCGTTTCTTATCATTTGTCATAGTCCAAAAACTCTCCCGGTAGTTCGAGCACGTACGGATAGTTCACGACAACGAACTTCCAGGAAACAGAGAATATAAATAATAAATAACTAACAAAATAAACCCCTAAATTGTCAGAAAGTGCTTCCTAGTAGAAGTTATATTGTATTAAGCGAGATGCACTTAGAATTACATGTTAAAAGACAAATGTTCGTGGACTGATTCGCTCACGCTGTTAACTTCACGCCACCATTTTCCACCAAACAGCAGTTACTAACAAACAACAAAGCTAAACAGGGAACAATGGGAACATGCGGGCTATACAACGATCAGGCATAACATTATGATCACCTTCCTAATATTGTGTTGGTCACCCTTTTGCTGTCAAAACAGCCCTGACCCGTCAAGCCATGGACTCCACTAGACCCCTGAAGGTGTGCTGTGGTATCTGGCACCAAGATGTAAGCAGCAGAGCCTTTAAGTCCTGTAAGTCCTGTGAGGTGAGGCCTCCATGGATTGGACTTGTTTGTTCAGCACATCCCTCAGATGCTCGATTGAATTGAGATCTGGGGAACTTTGAGGCCAAGTCAACACCTCAAACTCGTGCTAATCTCAAACCATTCCTGAACCATTTTTGCTTTGTGGCAGGACACATTATCTGCTGAAAGAGCCACAGCCACCAGGGAATACTTTTTCCATGAAAGGGTGTACATGGTCTGCAACAATGCTTAGGTAGGTGGTACGTGTCAAAGAAACATCCACATGGATGGCAGGACCCAAGGTTTCCCAGCAGAACATTGCCCAAAGCATCACACTGCATCCGCCACATTGCCTCTTCCCATAGTGCATCCTGGTGCCATGTGTTCCCCAGGTAAGCAACTCACACACACCCGGCCATCCACGTGATGTAAAAGAAAGCGTGATTCATCAGACCAGGCCACCTTCTTCCATTGCTCTGTGGTCTAGTTCCCATACACAACAAACTGTGATGCACTGTGTATTCTGACACCTTTCTATCAGAACCATCTACATGTACATTTATGCATTTGGCAGACGCTTTTATCCAAAGCGACTTACATTGCATTCAAGGTATACATTTTGTCAGTTCTTGCTTTCACTGGGAATCGAAACCCATGACCTTGGCATTGCTAGCGCCATGCTCTACTTTTTGAGCTACAGGAAAGAACCAGCATTAACTTCTTGAGCAATTTGAGCTACAGTAGCTCGTCTGTTGGATCGGACTACGCAGGGCAGCCTTCGCTCCCCACGTGCATCAATGAGCCTTGGCCACCCATGATCCTGTCACCGGTTCACCACTGTTCCTTCCTTGGAGCACTTTTGATAGAGACTGACCACTGCAGACCGGGAACACCCCACAAGAGCTGCAGTTTTGGAGATGCTCTGACCCAGTCGTCCAGAGCCATCACAATTTGGCCCTTGTCAAACTCACTCAAATCCTTACACTTGCCCATTTTCGTGCTTCTAACACATCAACTTTGAGGACAAATGTTCACTTGCTGCCTAATATATCCCACCCACTAACGGGTGCCGTGATAGAGAGATAATCAGTGTTAATCACTTCACATGTCAGCGGTCATAATGTTATGCCTGTTCGGTGTATGTGTGAGATATAGTATAGAAATTGTATTTTAAATTCTTTTTTTTTATGTCTGCTTGATGAAAAAAAAAATATATCCCAATGGACATCCTCATCCACTCTCAGAAGGCTTTATTGTCACACTATCTGGCTATTTTATTAGTGCTTGAATGAATGATAGCATGATCATACTGTAGTGCAGCCAAAGGATGACAGAAAAAAAAACAGATGCTGCATTGATCACATTAAATACCGTATGTATATTTGTGTATTCGAGGTGGGACTTTCTGCTTTTCTGAGAGAACAATTCTGATCTCTTCATTTGGTAAACTTGGGAAAATGTGAAAGAAACTGTGGTGATTTTAAATAAACTGAGACATTATACACAAAGACTTCTTTATTATGTACAGAATGAGTACGTTTCAAAACTTGACATGAACATTTGAACAATATGACAGATACTTCCATTCATTATAAATGTTAGTTTTCCAATATTTACCACTTTAATGTATTTAAACAGAGCTCAGTACTTTAGTCTGTTCATAGTTTTGCACCGCCAACTCGATGAATCCAGCTCTGTTTGACTCATACTGAGCATAGATCTAAAAAGAAAAAGAAAGACAGAAAATGAATTAGAAAAAACAGTTTGTATGAGGTTTTTACAGACAAACTGTTTATCTTAACTTTGTTCTTTTTTTGATGTTGACATGGCGGACAACATGAGGTGGCGACCAGAATAAAACAGCTTTATGTCTTATAAGACTGATATGTGTGGAGGCTTTGTCTCAAGTGAGTATAAACTACGAGTATAATTTTAAAGGGTTAGTTCACCCAAAAATGAAAATTCTGTCATTAATTGCTTACCCTCATGTCGTTGGACACCCGCAAGACCTCCGTTCATCTTCGGAACAAAAATGAAGATATTTTAGTTGAAATCCGATGGCTCAGAAAGGCCTCCACTGGCACAATGCACTTTACACTCTCAAGACCCATAAAAGGTCCTAAATAGTTTTTGTGCGCAAAAAAAACCTAAATAACGACTTATATAGTGATGACCGATTTCAAAACACTGCATCATGAAGCTTCGAAGCGTTATGAATCAGCGAGTCGAATCATGATTCGGATCGTGTGTCAAACTGCTGAAATCACGTGACTTTGGCGATCCAAACTGCTGAACCACTGATTCATAACGCTTCGAAGCTTCATGATGCATTGTTTTGAAATCGGTCATCACTATATAAGTCGTTATTTAGGGGTTTTTTTGCGCACAAAAACTATTCTCGTCGCTTCATAAAGTTATTGTAGAACCACTGTAGTGAGATGGACTTTGTAACGACGTCTTTAGTAGGTCTTGAGAGTGTAAAGTGCATTATGCCAATGGAGGCCTTTCTGAGCCATCGGATTTCAACTAAAATATCTTCATTTGTGTTCCAAAGATGAACGGAGATCTTACAGGTGTCCAACGACATGAGGGTAAGCAATTAATGACAGAATTTTCATTTTTGGGTGAACTAACCCTTTAACTCTTTCCCCGCCATTGACGGAAATGTATGGCAATTCGTGTTTTGACTGTTATATGGTAGGGGGTGCTATGACATCTTCTGAAGAAGTACTGAATCTCCAGCAGAAACAAGCGATAGAAGCATTGCTTATGCACATATTAAGCACAGCATATAAATCAAAACTGCCTAATGTTACTGAATGAAATGTCGACCCAGGACGAGCCATAGGACTGTGCAAGCATTAGGGGTGTTGATGGACTCAATCTACTACATACATGTATGTATTGATCACCGTTCTGAATCCGATCTGGATGTAGTCTTTGATTTTCTCAGCTTTTTTATTAAACGTATCCACATTCAAGTGTTGATAAAAAGAATGCATAAAGCTAGAATAAAACGGGTTGTTTTGTTTAAACACAGAGGCTCTGTTCTTTCTTTTTATATACGTTCAGATATTCATATAACAAAATACACAAACGTTTTGTGAAAATGATCAAAAATGCTGGAGCTGACAGGCAACTTTTCTCAAAACAATGCTGGCGGGGAAAGAGATAATGATTCTAAAAGTGCTATTTATTTTTTTGTGTGTAAAATTTTGCTAACTTTAATTATCAAAACAAATAATGAAATACTGACTTCCTGTTACAGGGGTTAAAGGGTCAATGTGACAAAACAGGGTTGAGTGGAGTGTGCACTAAAGCCAGAACCGTGACTAAACATTGGCCCCTCATCAAGTCTACCATGCTTGCCTATTTCCTTCCAAAGAATCTAATATACACACTCTGTCTAACACACACATTAAAACCTGTCACTCTACCAAATTACTGGTGGCATCTCAAAACTCGACAAGAATGTTTTTGCCTTCCTTTACTCCATTCTCTCTGAATGACGTCATGGCATTGGTTAAAGGTCAAACCACAGGCTAATGGGAAGTGATGTACCCTTGGCCTGACCCCTTCTTCCCTGTTTCCAGAGCACATAGCATTAATGTTCTCATGTAAGAGTGACAGACTGAACAGTTTCACTGATCTCTTCTGCAGGTATGAGAGCTGATTTGGCACATGGCTAATGTTTATAGTATATTTGTGTTACCCTGGAACACAAAACCAGACATAAGTCGCACGGGTATATTTGTGGCAACAGCCAACAATACATTGTATGGGACAAAATTATAAATTTTTCTTTTATGCCAAAAATCATTTGGATATTAAGTAAAGATCATGTTCCATGAAGATATTTAGTAAATTTCCTACTGTAAATATATCAAAAATGTATTATAAGTAGTTATATGCATTGCTAAGGACTTCATTTGGACAAATTTAAAGGCGATTTTCTCAATATTTCGATTATTTTGCACCCTCAGATTCCAGATTTTCAAATAGTTGTATCTCGGCCAAATATGATCCTAACAAGCATATCCTAACATCAATGGAAAGCTTATTTATTCAGATGATTTATAGATCTCAATTTATAAAAATTTACCCTAATGACTCTGGTACAGGGTCACATTTGTGGATAAACTTACAATCTAATTAACACTGTAATATTATAGTCTGAGGTGATGGATTCTTTTCTTGTGTCCCTTAGAAGGTTTTGGGCAATTAAATGTAACATTTATTATACATTTTGTTTATTATTTTATTATACAGTACCTGTCAATGGTTTGGAAACATTACAGTTTTTTAATGTTTTTGAAAGAAGTCTCTTATGCTCACCAAGGCTGCATTTATTAAAATACAGTAAAAACAGTAATATTGTGAAATATTTTTACAATTTAAAATAACTGTTTTCAAATGTAATACATTTTAAAATTAAATGTATTCCTGTGATGAAAGCCGAATTGTCAGCATCATTACTCCAATCTTCAGTGTCAATTCAATTCAATTCACTTTTATTGTCACACAGCTATATACACAAGTGCAACAGCAGGTGAAATTCTTGGTGCAGTTCCGAGCAACATAGCAGTCACGACATGACATGTACAACATTTAAGCAACAACAGATTACACATCTGATGCGCCCACAATTACTCACAGCACAGTAAACTCTACAATAAACAATAAATAATTTACACAATGTGAGCGTAGTTCTCACAGCTTTAGCCAATATACACATACTTACAATATACATATACTTTAAACAATATACACTAAACATACATTAAACAGTATACATTAAGCTATAATAATAATAATAATATACAATGTACAGTATACATTATTATTCACAGTAGAGATCCAATTATGTACAATAGGTGCTATATGATAAATAATAAATGATACATAAATGTGTATATAATGTGTGTGTATCTACAGTG
Organism: Romanogobio albipinnatus; assembly: GCA_023566225.1. Taxonomy (NCBI): domain Eukaryota; kingdom Metazoa; phylum Chordata; class Actinopteri; order Cypriniformes; family Gobionidae; genus Romanogobio; species Romanogobio albipinnatus. Next base: position 54,843,268 of record CM042247.1, read on the forward strand.
GGTTGTGCGGAGTGATATTCTGTCCAGTGTGTGTTATGATCCTGATGGATCAGGAGTTAAGTAGTCTGATTGCTTGTGGGAAGAAGCTGTTCTGAAGTCGGCTGGTGCGTGTTCTAATGCTGCGGTACCGTCTGCCTGATGGCAGCAGTGAGAGCAGCCCATGGTTCGGGTGGCTAGAGTCTCTGATGATCCTCTGAGCTCTCTTCACACACCGCCTGGCGTAAATGTCCTGGAGGGAGGGAAGCTCACCTCCGATGATGCAGCTGGCCGTGCGCACTACCCTTTGCAGGGCTTTGCGGCTGCGGGCGGTACTGTTGCCGTACCAGGTGGTGATGCAGCCAGTCAGCAGGCTCTCGATGGTGCTGCTGTAGAAGCGTGTGAGGATGTGGCGGTTCATTCCAAACCTCCTCAGCCGTCGCAGGAAGAAAAGGCGCTGATGAGCCTTCTTCACAACGGCCTCGGAGTGGACGGACCATGAGAGTTCCTCTGTGATGTGAACACCGAGGAACTTGAAGCTGCTGACTCTCTCCACCGGTGCTCCATCGATGGTGATGGGGCGGTGTTCTCTCTCATTCCTCCTGAAGTCGACCACCAGCTCCTTGGTCTTGCTGACGTTGAGGGAGAGGTTGTGCTCCTGACACCACCGTGTCAGAGTGTGCACCTCCTCTCTGTAGGCCGTTTCATCATTGTCGGTGATAAGACCTACCACCGTCGTATCGTCAGCAAACTTGATGATGGTGTTGGAGCTGTGGGTAGCCACACAGTCATGTGTGTACAGGGAGTACAGGAGTGGGCTGAGAACACAACCCTGAGGGGCTCCAGTGTTGAGAGTCAGTGATGAGGAGATGTTGCTGCCCATTCTGACCACCTGGCGTCTGTTTGACAGGAAGTCCAGGATCCAGCTGCATAACAGGCTGTTTAAGCCTAGAGCCCGGAGTTTAATGTCAAGTATGGAGGGCACAATGGTGTTGAATGCTGAGCTGTAGTCCACAAACAGCATTCTCACATACGTGTTCCTCTTTTCCAGGTGGGAGAGAGCAGTGTGTATTGTAGATGAAATGGCATCGTCAGTGGAGCGGTTTGTGCGGTATGCAAACTTCAGTGGGTCCAGTGAGGGGGGGAGAACAGAGCAGATGTGGTTTCTGACTATTCTTTCAAAGCATTTGCTGATGATGGGGGTCAGAGCAACAGGACGCCAGTCGTTTAAGCAGGTGGTTTTTGACTGCTTAGGTACAGGCACAATGGTGGACGTTTTGAAGCATGTGGGGACCACAGATAGGGAGAGGGACAGGTTAAAAATGTCCGTGAAAACTCCAGCCAGTTGGTGCGCGCACGCTCTGATCACACGGCCGGGAATGCCGTCTGGACCCGCTGCTTTACGGACATTCACCCGCCGGAAGGATCGGATTACATCCGCTAAAGATACGGAGAGTGCACCAACCTCTGTATCTTCAGCCGCGAGCTCTCTCTCCGCGAGGGCGGTGTTAGTTCCCTCAAAGCGAGCATAGAAGGTGTTGAGCTCGTCCGGGAGAGAGGCAGCGGTGTTCACGGTGGAGTTTGTGTTCCCTTTATAGTCCGTGATGGTGTTAATTCCCCTCCACATGCTTCTGGAGTCGGTGGTGTTGAACTGTCCTTCAATCTTGTCCCTGTACTGCCGTTTTGCTGCTCTGATGGTTTTCCGGAGGGCATAACTTGCTTGTTTATGCTCCTCCGCATTACCGGAGTTAAAGGTGAAGGTTCGCGCATTGAGTGCCGCGCGAACATCCCCGTTTAGCCACGGCTTCTGGTTAGGGTACAGCCGAATTGTTTTGGTCGGAACAACGTCATCTACGCACTTCCTGATGAAACACGTTACGCTATCAGCGTAGACCTCGATGTCGTCATCAGAGGCCGACCGGAACATCTCCCAGTCCGCGTGATCAAAACAGTCCTGTAGCATAGAATCTGATTGGTCCGACCAGCACTGGATGGTTCTGAGGGCGGGTGCTTCCTGTTTGAGTCTTTGCCTATAAGCGGGCAAAAGGAGGATTGACGCGTGATCTGATTTGCCAAATGGTGGGCGTGGGAGTGATTTGTATCCATCCTTGAAGGGGGAGTAACAGTGGTCTAAAACACGGTTCCCTCGCGTGTTGAAGCTAACATGTTGGTGGTATTTGGGTGCGATGCGCTTGAAGTTGGCTTTGTTAAAGTCTCCGGTCACAATAAACGCAGCGTCAGGATGCGCGGTTTCCTGCTCACTTACTGTCCTATACACATGATCACATGATGTCACATGATCCTTTAGAACTGCTCAAGGAACATTTCTCATTATTATTAATGTTGAAACAGTTTTCGCTGCTCAAGATCTCGTCTTGTCTTGGTCTCAGACTAAGAGGACTCAGGATTTTATTCCAAGACCACAACGTCGGGGAAAACAGTAAATTGCCAGTGCATTGTCTGATTTATTTATTACTGTGATTTGATGTAAAACTTTCTGCTTCAAATGCAATCAATAATGTATTTCTAATGTTAATTCTTTTGTTACTGTTATGCCGGTCAGAAATTAATGGGGAACTGTGTCAAAAATATCACCCAAAATTCAAGATATATATACTTTTAAGATATCTTATTTTTAATATTCGAATATATGATATAATTAAACAATAATCACAAGAGCAAGAGAGCTGTTTTCATGAATAGGAGCACAACTGCTCAAATGTGATATTGATTTGATACATTTAGAGTTAATATTAAGTGACTTACATTTTAGACACAATTTTGAACAAGTTGTTTCTCCTCTATTTCGGCAGCAAAAATAGTTCCAAACAAATCCCATTTCCGAGCAACACTATTTCATTTTTTTATTTGATCATATTTTTATATTCAAAAATTGTAAAACATTTCTCTCAACGTTATTTATGCAGTTACTAATTTAGATGCAACTTCCGTGCCACCTCTGCAGTGCAAAGATGAATTTTGCTGTTTGATTAACAACAGCTCTATATTGTGTCATTTATTTAATCAATAAATACAATTAGACATGCATTTCTCAGGCAGTAAATGTGGATCTTTCAGATGAATTTGAGGAGTGTTAGTCTGGTCTTGACTCGTTCTCGCCCTGAATTTGGAGGCGTAATGCACTCTATAGGAAACCTTAGTTTCAAACCATTACAGTAAGTTATGTTTAAACTGTATTTGTGGTGACAGTAAAGGATGTGGCGTTGATGACTATTGTACAGTGATGGCTTGTTCACCTTCAGAAGGTCCAGGTCAGTGGCCTGTTGTCTTTGAGCGTGCTGCGCAGACTCACTCTGAGGATGAACCAAATGAAACAGACGCACCAACATCACCGCATCCTGCATTCTGTAACCATGACAACACATACTCATCACACAGAGACAACAGCATCCAGACTTCTCACAACACAATACATACTTTTACTGAAATTAAAGGTGATGCAAGCGACGTCAACCAAGCAAGAACTTCCATCAGACCCAGACACAGGGTGAATTTCTTACTACTAGTTTCATAGTTGTATCAAAACTATGGCTGTTGATTTAACACGTTAATTAGATTAATTAATTATGGCAGAAAATAACATGTTAAAACTGTTGATGCATTTAAAGGGATAGTTCACCCAAAAATGAAAATTACTCCATGATTTACTCGCCCTCAAGCCATCCTAGGTGTATATGACATTCTTCTTTCAGACAAATACAATTAGAGTTATATTAAAAAATGTCCTGGGTAATCCAAGCTTTATAATGACAGTGAATGGCTGCCCAAAATTTGAAGCCCAAAAATGCATCCATCGTAAATTAGTGTTGTAGTACTTGAGACCGGTCTTGGTCTAGAGACCGGTCTTAAAGGGTTAGTTCACCCAAAAATGAAAATTAGCCCATGATTTACTCACCCTCAAGTCATCCTAGGTGTATTTGACATTCTTCTTTCAGACGAATAAAATCAGAGTTATATTACAAAAGTCCAGGCTAATCCAAGCATTATAATTGCAGTAATAGTTGCTCTGTTTTTGAAGGCCATAAAAAAATGCATCTGTCTGTCAAATAAACTGCTCCATTTTTTTATGGACTTCAAAAACAGAGCAACTATTACTGCAATTATAAAGCTTGGATTAGCCTGGGCTTTTTTAATACAACTCTGATTATATTCGTCTGAAAGAAGAAGAATGCCATATACACCTAGGATGACTTGAGGGGGAGTAAACCATGGGCTAATTTTCATTTTTGGGTCAACTATCCCTTTAAGACCATTTTTTGATGGTCTTGGTCTTGTCTCGGTCTCGACCACATTTGTTCTTGATCTGGTCTCGGTCTCTGACTTAGAGGACTCGGGATTTTGTTTCAAGAACAGTCAAGACCACAACTGCTGGGATATTACTAAATTGCCGGTGCATTGTCTGATTTATGTATTAACATCATTAATGTGATTGGATGTATTGGACTGCTTCAGATGCAATCAATAACTCATTTCTACTTTATTTATTGTGCCGATTCAGATATTAATTAGGGATTGTGTGCAAAAATGACACCAAAAGCGTATACAAATACTCACAAGAATACAAAATTCAAGATATTGTTGCAAAAAGTTATTGTATGAGATCTGGATTTATAACATGACATAATTAACCAATATCACAAGAGCTGTTTTCACAAATTTGAGCATGACTGCAAACATGATATTGCTTTAACAAACATTCAATAATAATAATAAAAATAAAAAAATGTAAACATTATCTTCAACATTATTTATGCATTTGTAATTTACCAATTCAGATGCATCTTCTGTACCACCTGAATGTTGTTGTTAATGATTTCATTTGATTGGTAACAACTCTATATAGTGTCTTAATCTAATTATATTTATTACAAGTCATTTATTACAAGTTATAAGTCATTTCTCAGGCAGTAATGTGGATCTCTATGAATTTAAGGAGTGCTGGTCTGGTCTTGACTCTGTCTTTTGGTCTCAACACACATTGGTCTTGGTCTCGACTTGGTCTCAGATTAGGTGGTCTTAACTACAACACTACCATCCATTATAAAAGCACTACACACAGCTTTGGGGGGTTAATAAAGGCCTTCTGATGTGAATTGATGGGGTTTTGTAAGATATAACACATATAACACTTTATATTTTATAAAGTAAAATATCTATCTTCCGACAGACCGACTTCCGTATTCATCTTACCGAAAAAACATAACTGGCGAGCAGCGATGACGTCGGACGTAGCGCAAGCTTATTGATCTGCAAGAGGCATTACGCTTTCTTCGTATAAAGTGTTAAATATGGATATTTTTCTTACAAAATCCCATCAATTCAATTCAGAAAGCCTTTATTAACCCCCCAGAGCCGTGTGGAGTACGTTTATAATGGATGGATGGAGTTTTTTGGGCAGCCATTTACTGCCATTATAAAGCTTGGAAGAGCCAGGACATTTTTTTATATAACTCTGATAGTATTCGTCTGAAAGAAGAAAGTCATATACACCCCATGATGAGGTAATTTTCATTTTTAGGTGAACTATCCTTTTAACGCATTTGCCCCGCCCCAGATTTACAGGTGACCTGACATTTCATACAGTTGATTGATGAATATGATGCAGGGCAACAACTCACTGTGTGATGGAGCCTATAGAATGCAGTTAGAATGTCCATAAAATTAAGCAACATCACACGAGTAACGAGCAATCACACGAGTATAGCACAAGTACAAATGCGATAATACTGCAAAGTACTGATTTTATACAACAGTTCAATGAATAAGAAGTTAATATTGTGTTATTTTAGACACAATATTGTCTGTTTTGCTCAGTTTTGCCAACAAAAATATAAAGACAAAGCAGAATTGCTTGTCGCCGGGCGTCACAGCGGTGTTTCATTTCTGAATCCACGTTTTGAACGAATCGGGTGAATCAAGATTCAATGGAGCATTCATAAAGAGAGCCATTTACTTCAGTCCTGAACGAATCAGCCGTTTGAACGAATCAAATAATTACTTAATCATTAAGACATTTACCGCCTGCTACTGGCAATTTTAGTTTCTTATTTAGAGTTGGCCTATAATTTCATTATATAGACTATAGAAGAAAATAGTTTCATAGTCCAGCTTAAAGCTGCAGTCCATAAATTGTGCCTCTTTGTCGCCTGTGTAAAGTTATATCCAATCTGTCAGGTCATGTTAGAGCTGCACGATTCTGGATAAATCCAGAACCTGATTAACCCAGAAACTCTCATTAAGGATTCCAGAAATGGATGTGATGTCACTATTTATAAGGAACTTCTACAACTTTTCCCCATTGGAATTACATCTGCAATGCAGTACTCAGTTTAGCCACCAAGAAAAGTGGACACACCTCAAGAAGATGATTTATAAATCTTGACGACAATAACATAGCTTGGAATAATTTGTGTCAATAATTGAAGGTTAATTTCTGCTTTTACAGGGTTTTTTTTAATCGCTAGGGCATATTTCTCAATACTTAGCTCACTTCTTCAAAACTCTTCACCCTGTGAGCGCAACAGAAGTCTGTGTGGGCTAAACTGTGAATCAGTTATCATTACTTTGGCACAAATTGCATTCAGTGACTATGTGGCAAGCAGTCGAGGCAGAGGGAACGTGAGAACGGCGCGAGGTCGGTGGCGTGAGAGATAATGAGCACCAGCTGCTCGCCGCACTGTTGACGTGGAGTTTACGTTGTGTTTTGTTTATGTTTTACTATGTGTGTGCACGGAAGTCGTCTTTAAAAGGGGAAACTTAATATTTATAAAATGTAAAATAATTGTGTACTGTAATGTAAGCATGGATCATGTAACATACACTGCAGTGATTTATAATCAGAGGAGAGTGTTATTCTTGTTTTGTAATGGTACATTTTACAAAAGAAACCATTGTATAATGCTACCTGATGTTAGTGTTTTATGACGGACAAAGTGTGTTTGCTGGGTGTAAGCCTTTACTAGTGTTAAGGAAGAGTCTATTTCAGACAGGTATGAAGTGTTTTGGCATTTTTAGCACATTTTGAAGGTGAAATTAACTACTGTGACAAGATGAAAGTTGGTTAGGAGAACTGTGTGAAGAGTTGAAAAAATGACTCAAGTATTGAGAAATGTGTCCTAGCGATAGTAAAAAAAATGTAAACTCCCTGGTACACCTGGCCCATAGACTTTCATTGCAAATGCATTACTCTAAGCATGTTTTCGTTCTTTTTTACAAACTGTTGGACAAATCTAATAAATTTTCTGTGAAACTGTCAGCATTTCCTTTTTGGATCTCCACACACACACATACTCACAGGTCTCTCTGCAACATGTCCACCAGAAGGCCATCAATTCGGTGACCGTTGGCCAGATGCCAGGCCAAACCACCAAAGAACCGTGTGGATCTGAGCAGATCATATTTCCCATGCTTTTCAATGTCCTCATAGGTCAGCATGAGCACCTAATCGCACAAGAGCATATTACTATTGTTAGTCAGTCCTACCACAGCTATTGCCACAGCAGCATGCAGAAAATAACTGACGTAATCAGAGAGCTCGGTTGCACTTTGTTTTAAGGTGACGTAGTTACATTGTACTTACTCAAATAAGTACTGAGTAATATTAATTAACTACAGGTGCTTTCACACCTGAGCGTTTGTTTCGGAACTCTGCAATTGTGCTCGGATACGCACCAAAACAATAGCTCAGAGACTGCCTGAACGAGGTGGTCTTGGCCCAATTGCAAACAAACTCTGGGGCGTTTCTGACCCAACGGACCAAATGGTATTCATAACGGGAAATGTGCTATAGGCTATAAATAGCAGTAGTGTCTGATTCTGTGAGTCAGCACATCCCAGTTGAAAACCAAAAGAGCTCCTTTTCACCTTAAAATGTCGTTTCACGAGTTCACACTGACATCAAATTAAATAGAGTAAAGATGATTTGTATTTGGCGTGCTATTCGGGGGAGGGCTCCAGGCTCTGAATTTTGACCCGAACCCAGAGTATCCCCCCGTGATATAGTCTAGAACTAGACTGTAGTGTGTTATGGATTGTGTTGATGTCTAATAATAGTTTATTAAATCAAAGTGAAGAGATGGGGTGGTGGAGGGATGCTAAAATATTGCATCTGTATTGACAATAAACTGTCAACGAAAGGAGGTAAATCTGCAGTATATACACACCTCTTGTCGTTGATTAAATTGATTTGCTTGATGTTCTCCACTCATGTTTAATTAGGTTTAATTATCTGAGCGTGCTCCTCGAGAAATTTGTAAATAAAACATCACGTAATTGCGTTGTGTAAATGTAGTATATAATTTGTATATAACAGTGGGAATGACGGCTACATTCGTATAGTGTTTGTGTGCGTCTTGGCGGTTACTAATAACACAACAATAAGTTCATGGAGTGAACTTGTCATCTCACCAATAAGAGGACAGTTGTACTCACATGTGACATTCGTGAACACATTTTGGTACGCTTTGAGAGGTCGCCTTGTGACAGCGAACCGAACCAAGAAGAAAATGCAACATTGTTACAAATTAAGTCCATGTTTCGGAAAAAAACTAATGATCTATAGGTGTGAAAACACCCTACATGTACTAACTATACAATGAATTATGGTTAGGGTTTGGTTTAGGGTTAGTTACTTGTAATCAGTGTTGGGGGTAACGCATTGCAAGAAAATTGAGTTATGTAATCAGATTTTTCAAGTAAAGTAAAGTAACGCATTAATTTTAAAATTTACAACAAAATATTAGTTACTTTTTCAAAAAAGTTACTTTTCACATTTATTTGACTGACAGCTCTCCTGTCCCCATGTTGATAAAATCATGAGTAAGTGCAGAGGGGTTGTGTGTAAACATGAGGGTTTTTGTAGCTCTAGACTAAATGTGAGCATGCATTTACTCATCTCACTTGTACAATAAAGACTCAGTACTCCTCAATTCAATAATTAAATGTTAAAGCTACACTGTGTAACTTTTTTAGTTTATTCTTAGCTAAAAACACTTAGTTCTTTCAAATATATATGTGCTCATTAATGTATATTTACTTCTTTCAAGTAATAAAGTATTCTCGTACATTTATAATATGCCATTGAAAATACATACAGGTAAGGGGTTCGAATGGGGGGTCGCCATGTTGCCCCTCCATCTTGAAAGTACATTAGCCAAAGAGGGACATACCAGTAAATTCAAGCTTCACCTTTCACGTTTTAACACTCGATGGCACCGTGTCGAATGTGAAGAGGGGGATTGCTTGAGACTGCTACAATGTAAACTTTGCCTTACGCTAGTGATGTCGTAAAATATACAGAATAACGATAGCACTGATAAAAGTTACTTTACTAAGATTAGCTTGCATTCGTCTGGGAACCTGATAGCTGATGTTAGCAATGAAATGGTAAATTACGAAAACGTAAAACTAATATTCATTTTACATTCATTTTACATAGATGTCATAACCTACATGTTAACTGACAAATTAAATAACTGCAAATTATAATAGTTTTCTAAAGTAACCTCATCACTTGAAGGAACACTAATGGACGAGGTCGAACTGGAAGCCATGTTAATCTTGGACTAAATCGGCCACCGTAGGAGTTAAAACGAAATCGGAATTGGGAGGAATAGAAACTAATATTTACTGGATGGTCATATACCTTTTCACCGCTAGATGGGGGAAAATATCACACAGTGTAGCTTTAAATAAAACAAATATTGTTTATGCATTTAATCTGACTTTATTGACCAATGTCTTGCTGCTTACCTTTGAAGATTCAGTTAAACCATGAGCAACATTTTTTTGTTTTTATTGATACATTTTTTTCTGCGTCCTATTCTTCCATTATACAGAATGGAAGCGCAGCTGAAAGGTTTGTTTGAGCTGTGCCCTCTACTGTACACGCATGAATTTGCATTTTTACCTCAGTCTGAGGCTTATTATTTCAATTTTAGTATGAAGAGGTCTTTACATTTGCACAAAAACATAACTTTTTGTTATAAAAAATACTGCAAAAAAAACAAGCCCAGCCCAGGTGAAAAAAACGTAACGCAAAAGTAACGTAACTTTACTTTCTTAAAAAGTAACTCAATTAGTTACTTTTTAAGGGAGTAACACAATATTGTAATGCATTACTTTTCAAAGTAACTTTCCCCAACACTGCTTGTAATTATGCATAATTTACTGTTATTAAGTCCATGTAGTAATGTCTAACTAAAATAAAGTGTTACCGAGCACGCTTCAAGAAAGACAATAAGACGTTTTCATGCGCTGGTACAGCATATCGCCCAGCCCTGCTTTCTATATACATTTGTCTGTCAGCAACACACTCACATTTTTAAATTCTGCTGAGTCTGGCTCAAATTGGACAACGCACTGGTTTAGCACATCCTCGTGTCTATCCTTTTCAAAGACCCCCTGCACAGAGAAAGAAACACTCGTCAGGAATTAATACATTTGCAAAATCGGCAAGACCTCTTTAGTTTTTGCGCTTTTCATACCCTGAGGTTTTCTTCTTTAAAGATGGCTGGTGGTGTTACTTTGCGACCCTCTTTGGGGAAATAAACTTGTATTATCCTATCTCTTTCATTCCATGATGCTTTCCGCAGGGTTCCACTGGGCTCTCTCACAACTATGAATCTTTCCTTTGGGATATCGGTGAGAGAAACAGAAACGAAAGATAATTAACACAGTACCAGATCTCTCTGAAATCACATTAAAAGATCAGGAAATTACAGTAAATAAAGTATTGGGTTATTATCCTAACATAACAACAAGAATGTTGAATAATTACATTTAAAACCACTGTAAAATAAAAGTATAAATAAAACACAGATATGATAAACTTGGTTATATAATATAATGCCTTTTTTCTTACTCGATGCGGGACGTTAAAGTTGATGTCAGTGAATACATATTTAGCAGTGTCCATGCCTTCTAGCATCTGATCTTCAGCGAGCACATCGTTAATGGGCTTCCTCTCAGACAGGACCGGTGGCATCTTCAGCAAATGTTTTGCTTGTTCCTCTGCTTTATGCACTGCCTACACAGCCGCCAAAGCACATGAACCTAATTAAGACTGCACAATCATCATATCATAAATCAAATTTGTTTTCAAAATGCCATACTGAATCCCTTCCATTATACCATGCATCTCAACCGCTCATGAATTCCATCCCATTATGAATCCCAGCCTTGGGAGAGGAAAATCTCACCTCCTCTAATTCTGTGTCTGTCATAAGCTTGTATTTAGGTGGCGTTAGCTGCTGTCTTAAGGGTCGGAAAACTTTCTTCAGGTCCAGACCCGTGATATTGCTCAGAATGTCTTGAACCTCTGGATCTGTGAACTGAGCTTTAGGTGCATCCACGGAGCCTGGACGATGAAAAAAAGAAACATCAATCAACTTAAATAATGATGCTTACATGCAAAAGTGATATTATCACATGGTACTTTGAAATATACTATAATATTGATATCATTAAATAACCATATTGTAACAATTCATAATGTAATAACTGCACATAATATTACATTATTGTTGTAATAAAATTTTCTCAAAATGTAATACAATCTTGAGCTCATAATGTAAAAATTTTTGCATTAGGAAAAAATTATGACATTATAAACTCACCAATCATATTGTCATTATTGTAATAGTTTTTTAAACAAAAATATTAGTATTCCTTTACAGTAGATTAATTTTTAAAGTCTTAAATTACCTGCGAAATTCAACAGATTTAAATATTTCATGCAGTTATAATTATCATTATATTTTTATTAAACATAAAGCATTGATATTCCTTTACAGCATTTTAAAAACCTAAATCCAGTCTTAACCTGCCTACAAAAGCTTTAACGCTAATGACTATTTTACATTTAGTAAGCACATTAAAACTGCAAAACGTTACACGTAATTATACAAGGTCAATTCTCCACTATTGTAAAGCATGGGACCGTAATCGCGTGAGATTTACAGTATGACTGTACTTACTGTTGCGTAATGCTGACACACAGAGCAATCGTGTTGTAGTCTGTAAACGCACCTGCACATTGTTTTCCACACATTTAACGCAAAAGTAAGACTTTACTAAACGCCTTGCAACACTGAGCGCAGCCATGCTGTAAGTGACATCATCATCATCGCGGCTGTGTTTCGAACTTCCACCTTTCAAAGAACCACTAGGAATTCTGGGAGATGTAGTACAGGGACTTCTTCGAGTATTTGAGCATAAAAGCTGCGTAATAATGTTTTCATACTAAATAAATACATAGATAAATGCATAGGCCCTACATACATATGATATGTCACAGTTTACTTTATTTTGCTATCTTCAATAAATGAACTATAGTGTCATGCACGGTGCACCCACTAGTGCACCCACTAGTAATATGCACCCACTAGTAATATATATATATATATCTGGAGCCTGAATAATTTTTGGTTTGACTGTATAATATAAGTAATATAATAGAAATTGAATGAGTAAGAATAAAAATGGTATGACAAAATGCAGCATGTATAGACGTACACATCCAGCAACTGAGAGGACCGAAACAAGATCATTTCTAGGTCTACCATTCATAATAATAATCACTCAATAATAAATTTCTGCCAGGACATTAGCCAGTAATTTTACGGAAATTTCCGTTAAACCTTAAAACACAAACTAATGCAATGTGTAATTCAAAATACAGGTAAAACACCTGTAAAAAAAAAAGAAAAGAAAAGAAAAGAAAACCCCAAATTCCTTCATATTTTATACAGTACATTGTTCCCTATTTTTATGGACTTTTTTGTACAGTGAATAATAATAATAATACCAATGGCATCAAAAAAACAAAACAAATATGTTTTTTTATTTAAAGTGCAGTGCAAATCTACTGTAAGGGAATATTAATATTTTTATGTTTTAAAAGCTATTACAATAATGAAAATATGACATGTTTTGCTGAGTTTATAATGTAATAATTTCTCATGATGTAAAAATTGTTATTATATTATGAGCTCAAGATTTTATTACATTTTGAGAAAATTATTAGGCTACATTATGTGCAGTAACATTATTACATGTTAAAGTGCTAAATAGTTTTCTTTTAGGGTTAAGGTTAGGGTGTGGGTTACGTTTAGGTTATATTATTTATAACCAGCTGTATGTATATATATACATCGATCAGGCATAACATTATGAAAGTGAAGGGTGAAAGATGAAAGGTGAAGTGAATAACACTGATTATCTCTTCATCACGGCACCTGTTAGTGGATGGGATATATTAGGCAGCAAGTGAACATTTGTCCTCAAAGTTGATGTGTTAGAAGCAGGAAAAATGTTTGACAAGGGTCAAATTGTGATGGCTAGACGACTGGGTCAGAGCATCTCCAAAACTGCAGCTCTTGTGGGGTGTTCCCGGTCTGCAGTGGTCAGTATCAAAAGTGCTCCAAGGAAGGAACAGTGGAGAACCGGCGACAGGGTCATGGGCGGCCAAGGCTCATTGATGCACGTGGGGAGCGAAGGCTGGCCCGTGTGGTCCGATCAAACAGACGAGCTACTGAAGCTCAAATTACTCAAGAAGTTAATGCTGGTTCTGATAGAAAGGTGTCAGTGCATCGCAATTTGTTGAGGGTTAGCCTCAGACCAGTCAGGGTGCCCATGCTGACCCCTGTCCACCGCCGAAAGCACCAACAGTGGCACGTGAGCATCAGAACTAGACCACGGAGCAATGGAAGAAGGTGGCCTGGTCTGATGAATCACGTTTTCTTTTACTTCACGTGGATGGCCGGGTGTGTGTGCGTCGCTTACCTGGGGAACACATGGCACCAGGATGCGGTAAGAGGCAATGTGGCGGAGGCAGTGTCGATACTTTGGGTAATGTTCTGCTGGGAAACCTTGGGTCCTGCCATCCATGCGGATGTTTCTTTGACACGTACCACCTACCTAAGCATTGTTGCAGACCATGTACACCCTTTCATGGAAACAGTATTCCCTGGTGGCTGTGGCTCTTTCAGCAGATAATGTGTCCTGCCACAAAGCAAAAATGGTTCAGGAATGGTTTGAGGAGCACAACAACGAGTTTGAGGTGTTGACTTGGCCTCCAAATTCCCCAGATCTCAATCCAATCGAGCATCTGTGGGATGTGCTGAACAAACAAGTCCGATCCATGGAGCCCCCACCTCCCAACTTACAGGACTTAAAGGATATGCTGCTAACATCTTGGTGCCAGATACCACAGCACACCTTCAGGGTCCATGCCTCAACGGGTCAGGGCTGCAAAAGGGGGACCAACACAATATTACAAAATATATGTATAATGTTATGCCTGTTCGGTGTATATAAAGAGTATTATATGCAATGTCACATTTAGATAGCTAAGTATACATTTATTGACTAACCCGATTTGAGTAGTAGCTCTGTGAGACTCTGTGAGTTTAATTTTATAAATACCTTTCTAATAAATTATCCCACTGGTCGTGATTGTTGGCCTGTTCATAATGTAGCCTACACGGTACAGACGGTGAACCTGCAGGTCAAATCTGCGTGACTAATGTCAAGATTCAGTCAGTAGATGGCGCCAGAGGTTTACACTGATCCGTGCACTAATACATCTGCACAACAACGACTAAACATATCTTTATACTTTGTAAAGACATACCTACACAAACATAAACAAGCAAATAATAAGTAGGCTAAATAAAAAATCAAAAAGGAAAATATCTCACATTAACATTATAGTATAATCTAATGATTAAAAAGATAATTTCATGTGCACACCTTAAAGTAAAAAAAAAAAAAGACAGCATAATATCAGCCATGATTTTATGCCCAGACTCAGAAAAACATGGGGACTTTGAGGTCCCCATGAGGAAACAAGCTTATAAATCATACAGAATTAGTTTTTTGGGGGGTTTTAAGATGTAAAAATGCAGAAAGTTTTGTGTGATGTAGGTTTAGGGGTAGGGGTAAGGGGAGAGAATACCTACAGTTTGTACAGTATAAAAACCATTACGCCTATGGAGAGTCCCCACAAAGAGTGAACCAGACATCAGTCAAATCTTGTGTGAAACTATTTTAAGGTGACAAATTTACACGTTACTATGTACTTACAGTAAATTATGCATAATTAAAAGTAACTAACCCTAAACCAAAAAACCCTAACCATAGTAAGTACATGTAGTTAATTAATATTACTACTTATTTGAGTAAGTACAATGTAACTATTTCACCTTAAAATAAAGTGTAACCAAATAGCTAGTTTTTGCACAAGTTTCCATGAGGGTTATGCTAAGGGTTAGGCAATAACATTAACAATATCATTAACCTGACATAAACAATGAAGTCTATGAGATGTCCTCGTTACAGTTTCGCTAGGACACATTTCTCAATACTTAGGTCACTTTTTCAAAGCTCTTCACACTCCCAAGTAACTTTCGTCTTGGCACAGCAGTTAATATTACATTCAAAATGCATTAAAACTACCAAAACGCTTCATTCATGTCTCAAATAGACTCTTCCAGAACACTAGCAGAGGTTTTTATCCAACAAACACACTTTGTTATTCATAAAACAATGACCTAAAAACACTAATAATGAGCATTATGCAATGTCTGCTTTTGTAAAGTTTCAAAAAGTTCAAAAAGTTCCTCTGCTGTGTTTACATTACAGTAAAGAATTATTCCCAAGTGTCCCCATTTGTATAGTAATGAAATAGAAAGACTAACACTATGTGTTCAGCTACAGTGCATTTCATTGTTTTGATAATATTTCCTTTTTTTAATTCAGTATACAGTAAATATAATATGATATTACTCTATAAATGTATCAAATTGCTGTCTTGCACAATTAGTCTTTCAAATAGTGTATAGGCCACTTCATTATAATGACTGGAACATTAACCCTGAATCATCCTCTAAAAGAAAATGTACAGCATTTTGAAATTATAATAAAAATAATAAAACGACAACTGTCAATGAACTTGAATGTCCTCGAAGGGGGCTTTTGTCTGAAGATTTTGTCGCTTATAGTTTTGTCTCAAAACTATAAGCAAATTTTCCACAAAATTCTCAAAACATTTATAAAAACTTTCTGTAAGGGTTAGGATAAAAATTATAGTATTTATAATTAACTGTGAATAAAAACAATAGTCAACTGTGTGTGTGTGTGTGTGTGTGTGTGTGTGTGTGTGTGTGTGTGTGTGTGTGTGTGTGTGTGTGTGTGTGTGTGTGTGTGTGTGTGTGTGTGTGTGTGTGTGTGTGTGTGTGTGTGTGTGTGTGTGTGTGTGTGTGTGTGTGTGTGTGTGTGTGTGTGTGTGTGTGTGTGTGTGTGTGTGTGTGTGTGTGTGTGTGTGTGTGTGTGTGTGTGAACATGTTAATGGTGCAGGATAGTCACCAGAGGCAAGACTTACCCTTTCAACAAGCAACAGCTGTCTCCATATTGAACCAGACACACACACACACACACACACACACACACAGCAATATGATGTGCAATATGATGAAACAAACTAACACACAAACAAGAACATTATAAAAATAAAGTCAAGTTGTATGGTTAGGGTTAGGCTGTAGTATTTTAGCTGTATATAAAAACAATAGAGGTTTTTCTAAGATAACTAAGTAAACGTGTGTGTATTGTGTGTCCAGGAAGGTCAGAGCTTGACCCAGGATTGCCTGGCTGCACAGGGAATGTGTGTGATTGTGTTATTACACGTGTATGCACACATTATTGTACATAAAGACTAATTCAGTGTATGCATGTTTTGGTTTGGTTTCTATAAAAAAAGTTTTCAGGATAGAGTAAGATGGAAAAATGTTTGTTGGTGTGTGTGTGTGTGCGTGCGTGCGTACAGGTATATGTGGTTTATTTAGACACAAATGTGTATAATGACATGGGTATTACAGTGTAAACATGGTTTAAGAGGATCGTGAAAGAAATGGCTTAAAAACTACTAAACTGTGTTTTTTGAAATTCCAAAAATGCAGCAAGTTTTGTGTGATGGGTAAGTTTAGGGGTAGGGTGGAAAATACAGTTTGTACAGTATAAAAACCATTACGCCTATGGAGAGTCCCCACAAAGGTAGCGAAAGTGTGTGTGTGTGTGTGTGTGTGTGTGTGTGTGTGTGTGTGTGTGTGTGTGTGTGTGTGTGTGTGTGTGTGTGTGTGTGTGTGTGTGTGTGTGTGTGTGTGTGTGTGTGTGTGTGTGTGTGTGTGTGTGTGTGTGTGTGTGTGTGTGTGTGTGTGTGTGTGTGTGTGAGCATTGGTATTTCTCATTTCAATGGGAGGGAAGTGAAGGAGAGATTGGAAAAGGGCACAGTGACACTCAAGCTCTGTCTGCTTTCCAGCAGAATTGCTCTCTCTGGTTTTCTCTCATCCTTACCACAATCACTCATATACCTCCTTTTCATTATAATTCTACTTTCTTTTTTTAAAAGCAATCTTGCAATCTTTATGAATGCTGCATAATTATTTGTCAGTGATATATACACAGCAAATAAGTTTTGTTTGTTTCACAATCAAAAAATATAAAAATCCTGAAAACAAATGAAAGTAATGGCTTAATCAAGATAACACTGCCTACGTTTTACTCTCATGTGAAAACCTTTCAAACACTATATACACTACATTGTTGTCACCTCTCTATGACCTCACAAGCCTGCATGTTTCATCCAACTTATCATCTCATAAGAAATTATCATTCATTTGCATTTGTATAAAAGAGCAATTGATCTCACATTTATGCCTTTGGCGGATGCCTTTACCCAAAACAACCTTCATTCAAGGTACACATTTTATCAGTTCATGCATTTCCTGGGAATCAAACCCATAACCTTGGCATTGCTAAAATAGTACAAATAGTAAGATTATGTCTCAGTTTTAAGGCTTTGGAAATAGTTTTGGTTGTTGTCTAAACTAAACAGACATTTGTTTTTGTTTTTTTTGTTTTTTTACAGTGTCTTTGTTAAACATACTAAACGGACTATAGTAATGACAGTAAATTATACATAATTACAAACCAATCCTGAACCGAATCCTAATCTTAACATTAGATAGTAGGTGCATGTTATTAATTACTATGAATTATTTATTAATGATTCATTCATTAATATTAGTACATGTGTAATTACACTGTAACAAGGACACCTTAAAATAAATGTTATCAACTACTTTTTATTCCAAATGTAAACTTTGCTACCGTATAGATATGTTGATTTCCCTTGATGTGTTACTGGTCTTGTTATATTTGATGTCTGTTTCATGTGATGTCACTGTATGACTGTGCATTATTTGTGACTGTAACTTTTACTTCTGTTTCTAAAGCATATATATATTTTTTTTTTTTGTATTATTTATTTATTTATTTATATATACCAATCAGACATAAAATTATGATCTAATATTGTGTTGGTCCCCTTTTTGCTGAAAGAAAGCCCTGACCCATCGAGGCATGGACTCCACTAGACCCCTGAAGGTGTGCTGTGGTATTTGGCACCAAGATGTTAGCAGCAGATCATTTAAGTCCTGTAAGTTGTGGTCTCCATGGATCGGACTTGTTTGTTCAGCACATCCCACAGATGCTTGATTGGCTTGAGATCTGGGGAATTTGGAGGCCAAGTCAACACCTCAAACTTGTTGTTGTGTTCCTCAAACCTGCAAAAATGCTTAGGTAGGGGGTTACACTGCCTCCGTGAGTAACGCACACGCACCTGGCCATGCACATGATGTAAAATAAAACATGATTCATCAGACCAGGCCACCTTTTTCCATCGCCTTGTGGTCCAGTTCTGATGCCCACTTTTGGTGCTTTCGGCGGTGGACAGGGGTCAGCATGGGCACCCTGACTGGTCTGCGGCTATGCAGCCCCATACGCAACAAACTGCGATTCACTGTGTATTCTGACACCTTTCTTTTTAAGCAATTTCAGCTACAGTAGCTCGTCTGTTTGATCGGACCACACGGGCCAGCCTTGACTCCCCACGAGCATCAATGTGCCTTGGCCGCCCATTTTTCCGCAAAATGTTCACTTGCTGCTTAATATATCCCACCCACTAACAGGTGCCGTGATGAAGAGATAATCAGTGTTATTAACTTCACCTGTCAGTGGTCATAATGTTATGTCTGATCGGTATATACACTCACCTAAAGGATTATTAGGAACACCTGTTTAATTTCTCATTAATGCAATGATCTAATCAACCAATCACATGGCAGTTGCTTCAATGCATTTAGGGGTGTGGTCCTGGTCAAGACAATCTCCTGAACTCCAAACTGAATGTCAGAATGGGAGAGAAAGGTGATTTAAGCAATTTTGAGCGTGGCATGGTTGTTGGTGCCAGACGGGCCGGTCTGAATATTTCACAATCTGCTCAGTTACTGGGATTTTCACGCACAACCATTTCTAGGGTTTACAAAGAATGGTGTGAAAAGGGAAAAACATCCAGTATGCGGCAGTCCTGTGGGCAAAAATGCCTTGTTGATACTAATGGTCAGAAGAGAATGGGCCGACTGATTCAAGCTGATAGAAGAGCAACTTTGACTGAAATAACCACTCGTTACAACCGAGGTATGCAGAAAAGCATTTGTGAAGCCACAACACGCACAACCTTGAGGCGGATGGGCTACAACAGCAGAAGACCCCACCGGGTACCACTCATCTCCACTACAAATAAGAGGCTACAATTTGCACAAGCTCACCAAAATTGGACAGTTGAAGACTGGAAAAATGTTGCCTGGTCTGATGAACCTTGATTTCTGTTGAGACGTTCAGATGGTAGAGTCAGAATTTGGCGTAAACAGAATGAGAACATGGATCCATCATGCCTTGTTACTACTGTGCAGGCTGGTGGTAGTGGTGTAATGGTGTGGGGGATGTTTTCTTGGCACACTTTAGGCCCCTTAGTGCCAACTGGGCATCGTTTAAATGCCACGGCCTACCTGAGAATTGTTTCTGACCATGTCCATCCCTTTATGACCACCATGTACCCATAATCTGATGGCTACTTCCAGCAGGATAATGCACCATATCACAAAGCTCGAATCATTTCAAATTGGTTTCTTGAACATGACAATGAGTTCACTGTACTAAAATGGCCCCCACAGTCACCAGATCTCAACCCAATAGAGCATCTTTGGGATGTGGTGGAACGGGAGCTTCATGCCCTGGATGTGCATCCCACAAATCTCCATCAACTGCAAGATGCTATCCTATCAATATGGGCCAACATTTCTAAAGAGTGCTTTCAGCACCTTGTTGAATCAATGCCACGTAGAATTAAGGCAGTTCTGAAGGCGAAAGGTGGTCAAACACAGTATTAGTATGGTGTTCCTAATAATCCTTTAGGTGAGTGTATATATAAATATTTGAGACCAAATCCTTAAAACATCACAATAACATGTGGAAGTTTTATATAAGTTCTACATACTGATATACAGTGATGGTTTGTGGGTTTAATACATGCACATGTCTGCAAATGTCAGATTTGGCAATATCTTTGTTCACTGTTGATCAGATCAAAAACAATGATCAACATTATTTCTTAATTCGGATTGTCGAATTCTCTGCTGTTGGTTTCCTTCCACTGACGTTATAAATATGGTGGATGTGAGGAAAAGGTCCCGTGACTGAAACTGAAGAACAGAAAGTCACAGTAATTCAGAATCAGGCATTATACTACACACAAATACCATGTTACGCACACTCACACTCAGAGACAACAGTAGGAAGACTAATCACCAACAATACAGGAAAGTACTTACTAATACAAACACACACAGAGAGAGCAAATTTAGCTGATGAATGAGAGGGACTCTAATTACAGGCCTCATTTTAATGCTGCCTCATTTTCACAGACCAATCAGAAACTGCGGAAAAGATGCTCGTTTATCACTGTCAGCTCCAGAAATTCTGGAAATGAGCTTACACGCAAGAAAACAAAGAGTAAAACAGTCGTATACTGACATTTTTTATGAACATACTATTGGCAAAGATACTTCTTATCTCAGAAATTGCTCTCTCTTTCACACACACACACACACACACAGCAGCTGGATCTCAGCGGTGCACAGTGACCCTGAAGATAAGCGCAAACTGTACTTTTACTACACATAACAGACACACACAGAGACACACACACTGATAATAAGACAGCTGTGGGGAGGAGACCTTCATCTCTTTCTCTCCCTCATCAGATCTCTCCTTCTCTCTAATCATGCTGTCTGAAGGGGGGGGGGGGGGGGGGGGGAGTGGATAATTTTTAGTGGCTAAACAACATGTTTTTTATGTACTTTTTTATACACTAAAAAAGTAGAATATGAAAAATGATAACATTCAAAACACCCAAACCCCTTGTCATAGGGATGGTCCAAGTATCTTGGGCCTTGAGAAGGAAAACACCCTAGATATACAGAAATTAGTTTTGCAATTATTGGTGCATTAGCACAAGATTAATAAAAGTTATTATCTTGATCTTGTCACACACACAGTGACTTGACGTGTCCTGTCATGGACTGAGAGCATTTGGACTTGGTCTTGACTCAGACTTGAGATCTGTCTCAGAAACGTTGCGTGTTCTGTGTTGACTAGCGCATAAGATCTGCTCTGTGGTATCGTGTCTTTTGGACACCTGTGTGTGTGTGTGTGTGTGTGTCTGTTGCAGAGGTTTGCCTGATGCTGATGTGAAACCAGACTTTATTAACCCCAAAGGAAAGCATATTTACACTATCTGAGTCATTGTCTGGCTCAGACTTAATTTCTCAGGTCTTGGCTTGAGCTGGTCTTGACTACAAAACTGTAAAAATATATGGACACTTTTGGTCCTGTGGAAACTTCCAGTAGTCTATTTAATGTGTATCAATATCTGACAGTGAATAAATCCATATGAATTCTATTCCATTTTTTTAATTAAGTTAATTATGGTTTCACTTTTTCACTTTTTTAACTTTAGTTAGTGTTTGAGCATAAACAACATCTGATATTTTCTTTTAAAGAAATCGTTTTTAAATACTACAACAAAAGGCTGGTAGGGACTACAATGAGCTTCTTAATGGGTTGGTAACATCACTAACCCTAACATTTACACGAACCCTGCCACACCGGTCTCAGGTTTCTCATGGAGGAGCTTTGGGAGCATAAAAGGAGGAGACTTACTGGTTGACTTACTGAGATGTCCTACTGTCAAATATGTGCTAACTCGCTTTTGGCCTCGCAGTTGCGCAGTCTAGTCCAGTTGCTTATACTGTATCAGTGCTGTCTAGAAAGGACACTTAGATCAGCTGATCCTTCAAAGCGCCTTCTGTCTCATTCTTTACTTGTTCACACCCTCCATTTCTCAGTAGAACACCCATCACCACCTTAAATATTCTAAACATAAGCTTGAAGAGAGTGAAGGAATAGGAAATGGGACAAACAAGGGCTAATCTGCTTAATTGAATGAACCAAGTATTCCAGAGAGCTGTGTAATAGATTGATAGACTTATCAAAAGGAAGATGAGGAGTTCCTAGGATTAGAGCCCGACCAATATGGGTTTTGGGGGACTGATGCCTATATTAGTAAGAGTAAAAAAGGTCTTAAATCGATATATATCGGCTGATATTTTTTATATTATAGTACAGTACGATCAAAAGATCATTGACCAAGATGGCGGCGCGAGTAGATCGCGAGGCTCAGCGTCTCTCCAGATTCTGCATTTTTGCTGTATTTTTCTTGTTCATCTCGGGTCTGTTCGTACAGAACAGTTGTGCCTTTACATCGTACACCCGTTGTGAGCTTTTGGATATTGGTTTGCGAATTTCCGACAGTTTTATGGACAATCTTCGACTCCTTCCTGAGATCGCTAGGACGCCCGAGGCTATGCGCTCTTCCCGGCCGGGCGGAAGTGCTAGAAGGTGGCGCCGTGATCGTAAACAAAGGCGAGGGAAGCGCGGAGGTCTGCGTGCTAAGCTAACGCTTACTCCTCATCGGCTCTCTTTACCCAGTATTTTCCTTGCTAATGTACGATCGCTAGTGAACAAAATGGAGGAGATTCGACTCAGTATCACACACAGTAAGAAACTTTTGAACTGTAACGTCCTAATCTTCACGGAAACCTGGTTAAACAGCGGAATACCGGACACCGCTATTGAGCTAGCGGGACGCCACACACTCCGGGCAGATAGAACATTAGATGGCGCCGGGAAGAGTAGAGGGGGTGGACTGTGCATTTACATTAACAAAGCTTGGTGCACAAACTCTGCTATTGTTGGGAGTCATTGTTCAGCTTGAGTTTCTCATGGTTAAATGTAGACCGTTTTATCTACCGCGGGAGTTCACTTCCACCATTATTCAAACCTGAAGAGGGGCATCAAAAAGGGCAAGCACTGCTACAAGCTAAAGATAGAGGGACACTTTTCCAACTCTGACCCTCGACGCATGTGGCAGGGCATTCAGGCCATCAGTGATTACAAACCCACCCGGTCCACCCCCGCAGCCACTGATGTCAACTTCCTGAACGAGCTAAATTACTTTTATGCTCGTTTTGAAAGAGATAACAGAGTAACTGCCACCAAGCTCAAACCCTCAGATGACCACCCACCAATCACACTCTCCTCCACAGATGTCTGCAAGGCACTGAGCCGGATCAGCGCGCACAAGGCTGCTGGACCAGACAACATCCCTGGACGTGTGCTCAGGGCATGTGCGGAGCAGCTCGCTGGGGTTTTTACAGACATTTTCAACCTGTCTCTCGCCCAAGCAGCTGTACCATCATGCTTTAAACGCACTTCCATTGTGCCAGTGCCAAAAAGCTCTAGCCCGAGGTGCCCTAATGACTACCGCCCTGTAGCACTCACACCCATCATTATGAAGTGCTTTGAGCGGCTGGTCCTGGAACACCTAAAAGACTCTCTACCATCCACATTGGACTCACACCAGTTTGCCTACCGCAGCAATAGGAGCACAGAGGATGCAGTTTCCATGGCACTGCACTCTGTGCTCACCCATCTGGACCATAAGAACACTTATGCACGCATGCTGTTTGTTGACTTCAGCTCAGCATTCAACACTGTCATCCCATCCAAGTTAATAGCCAGACTTGGAGACCTGGGCATCAACACTTCAATGTGTAACTGGATTTTGGACTTCCTAACTGACAGACCCCAGAATGTTCGATCAGGATCCACCTGCTCCACGTCACTCAACACTGGTGTGCCACAGGGCTGTGTGCTAAGTCCGTTTCTCTACTCCCTCTTCACCTCCGACTGCAAGCCTGTGTATGGATCTAATTCCATCGTCAAGTTTGCGGACGACACTATGGTGATTGGCCTCATCAGCAACAACGATGAGACTGCCTACAGGGAGGAGATCCAGCACCTGGCCACATGGTGCGCTGATAATAACCTGCTCCTCATTCGAATATTGCACTTTAATAATTATTTAATCAACATCATCCTCAATAAACCCGTCTCCAGCGTGTTGCCTCCGGTCCTTTGAATATTCCGATCTATTATGACCTCTGACCTGTAAAGCAGCCAGAATAATAATAATAATAATAATAATAATAATAATAATAATAATAATAATAATAATAAAATTAATAATAATAATACGCTGTTTGTTAATTGGCCAGAGGAGAACTAGCACCCCGACTGAGCCTGGTTTCTCCCAAGGTTTATTTTTCTCCATTAAGTCACCTAATGGGGTTTTGGTTTCCTTGCCACTGTTGCCTCTGGCTTGGCGTGCTCAGTTGGGGACACTATATTTTTTCAACTAAACATCGAAATAAATCTAATTAATAAACTAATTTAACCATATAAACTAAATTACTGATCTAATTATTGATCTAAAGCCCACACTGTCACCGTATGGAAATTGAAATTAACTGATGACATCAAATGGCTATACAGCTGAATAAAATTAGGCTGCATTATTTTCCTGTTTAAACTGTAAAGCTGCTTTGAAACAATCTCCATTGTTAAAAGCGCTATATAAATAAAGTTGACTTGACTTGACTTGACTCAACACCACCAAAATGAGGGAGCTCATCGTGGACTTCAGGAAAGAGTCAAGAGGCACACACGACACGATCCACATCAATGGAATGGCCGTTGAGCGTGTCTCCAGTTTCAAGTTCCTGGGGATCCACATCTCGGTGGACAAGAAGGCTGGTCAAGAAGGCTCACCAGCGCCTCTTCTTCCTGAGGACACTGAGGAAGAATCAGCTCTCCTCGGCTATCCTGGTGAACTTCTACCGCTGCGCAATAGAAAGCATCCTGACCAACTGTGTCGCAGTATGGTATGGGAGCTGCTCTGTTGCGGAGCGAAAGGCACTGCAGCGGGTGGTGAAAACTGCCCAGCGCATCACAGGGACTCCACTACCTGCCATCGAGCACATCCAGAGGAAACGCTGTCTGCACCGAGCTCGCAGCATCCTCAAGGACTCCTCTCACCCAGCCCACAGACTGTTTTCTCTCCTGCCCTCCGGCAGGCGTTTCAGGATCCTCCGGACCAGGACCAGCAGACTTAAGAACAGTTTTTTCCCCAGAGCTGTCTCTTTACTGAACTCAAACCACCGTTGATCCACTTCCCTCATAAACTGCTAACTCTCCTACCTCACATCTGCCTTCACTTTATTTGCACTACCGACTGTTTATTACAGTAACAACTGTTTACTTATGCATATTGCACTGCCATATCTTAACTGGATTATGCTCATTTGCACTGCCAACTGTATTTGAAGAGTTTGGTTGCAAAACGCGATAAACGCCATTTTTTGACATTTGCATTTTATTATTGGAAATCAATGTTCAGATGTACCTTAATCTATGTGTGAATTGCTGCCATTAATAAGATTTAAAAATTTACATTTTAAGCCTACTACAAAATGTATTTTTTCACAAAACGCGATATCCGCCAGCCCAGTTTCTTTACAAAGTGCGATAACGGTTAGGCTATAGAGCGTTCTGGATGCTGCGCGTCGTGCGCGAGCTCAGGATGTCACGCGAGGAGAGAGTCACCGCCGGTGAAGTGCTCCGAGTTTGCTCAGTGATTTAACGATAATATCAAAACAAATAACATATTTTTAAAAAGAGGATTCAATAGGCTAACTAAAAAACGTTTATCATTTAATTGTTTATACTGTAGGCGAGCTGTCAGTCACGTAGGTTACGTCACTGATCAACAGCTGTCTGTCAGTCAGAGAATCAAAGCTTCAGAGTCAGTAACGTTATGGATTTCGATGACGGATTGGAGCCGGTCATTCCAGCTGCTGTTGGGAGAAAGAGGAAGGCATCTAAAGAAAATCATCAAAGGGAGAAGACCAAACGGGCAAGGCATTCAGGGGATATATAGCGTTTTGCAAAAAAAAAAAAAAAAAAGTGGTTATGTTGTGTATGTTCTGGCCAAAACTAACTCAGAATCTTATTATTATTAATCAATCTTTGTATATACTATTCCATATATTTATGATGTATTGTTTTTTTAACCAATTTAAGATGTTTGACAATGTTAAGATAAATATGTTGCATTTTGGCATGGTTTTTGACTTATTTATGAACTATTTATGGACATAAAATTAAATAAAAAATATCCTGGATTTGAAGAATATTGTGTCCCTGGCCTTCACTGAGCTCAAGTAATAGTTTAATGTACAAAAAATATGTGAATGAACTTGACTGTTGATGTCAAATAATAATGGCAAATAACCAATTTTCTCAAAATGGATATATCTCGTTTTGCAACGAAACTCTTCATTTATAGTACCAATGTTTACATTTGCATTTTGCACCGTACCTGCTATATTCCTCATATTAGCCTAACATATTATTGTATACCTCTATCTGTAAAATTCTGTTTAAAGTAATAGCCATCTGTATATTATATTCATAGTACATATTCACCTGTAAATTCTGTTTATAGTAATAGCCATCTGTATATTATATTCATAGTACATAATCACCTGTAAATTCTGTTTATAGTAATAGCCATCTGTATATTTATTCACTGTACATATTCACCTGTAAATTCAGTTCTGTTTATAGTAATAACCGTCTCTCTATTTATACATATTTATATATATATTCAGTACATTTCCATGTCCTGCACTTACGCAACCACTGTATATCCTGCACTTGCTGCTATTGCACTTCTGGTTAGACCTAAACTGCATTTTGTTGCCTTGTACTTGTACTTGTGTAATGACAATAAAGTTGAATCTAATCTAATCTAATCTAATCTAATCTAATCTAAAAAGTTTGGACACACTTTCCCACTGGTGTGTCCAAACTTTTGACTGGTACTATACAATACAGGATATACATAATATACATTCATTACATAAATACAACAGAACAAACATACAAATGAAAAACAGTTATTTTCAGGTTTTTCATAGGTTTAAACTAGATTTTCAGGTAGGCTACAGAAATAGTAATCAAATGTAAAATATCACTTCATAATCTTCACTGTATAAATTTATATGAACCCTTTACCCTTATTAAAGTTATTCAGTCAAGAGCAGTGAGTGATTTTGTTCTGTCTTTTTATGAGAAAACGCTTTCCTGCTAATGACAAGTTTTTCCTGCTTTCCATGTTTTCACTATACGGTAGGTGGTGTTATTACACATTTTCTGAACGAGTACTGAATCTCCTGATCAAAACACAGGCGAAGAAGAAGCAGAAACAGCAGATGCATATGTAAAATAACGCAATTATCAACATTAAACAGCATATACATAAAAACGGCTTTATTATTGAATGAAATGTCGACCCAGAACAAGCTAGGACTGTAAAGCTTTGGTGGTGTTGATGAATCAAACCCATCTGTGCTTTGATCATCGTTCTGAATCTCATCTGGATGCAGTCTTCATCATTTTCTCAGCCTTTTGCTACAAAATGTTGTTTTTTGACCCACATTCAAGTGTTGATAAAAAACAATGCATGAAGCTAGAATAAATCAGAGGGTCTGTTCTTTCTTTTGATATATTGCATGTTCAGATATTCACACAAGATATTCATGTATTATGTTCACTTAAGACATAACTATGATGATACTCGACAAGACAGGCATTTTGACATAATTTTGTGTGAATATTCGCGTGCTGTGAAACGGTGGGCGCACGTTCATATCGGTGGTATATCTGCGGAATATACGACGATGCCGATATATTTGCGACAGGCTCATATCAGTCGATAAAATCAGCAGACCGATAAATTGGTCGGGGCTCCACTTATATATGTTAGATTTAATTTGGTGGACCTAGTTAAGACTTTAAGTAAATGTTTTTTTTATAGTGTTTTTCAGAATACACATTGTTTCAAAGCAGCTTTACAGAAAATCATGATGTTACAGTAAAGTTTATAATATTTTAATGGTACAATGCATCTTTTGACCCTCTAGAGCAGGGGTGGGCAATTCCGGTCCTCGAGGGCCACTGTCCAGCAGAGTTTAGCTCCAACCCAAATCAAACACACCTGAACCAGCTAATCAATGTCTTCAGGATCATAGATATACATCATAAAGGCTAGATGGCACGTCCGCACTGCTGGCCAATGGAAGTCGACGTCCCCACCTGGCGGCCATCTTGTCACAGTCAGCTCGCTCACTCGTAACATTGTGTTTTAATGGTGCATGTACTTTTAAATAACCGTAACTTGCTCAATTTTCTACCGATTTTCAAACTGTTTGGTTTGTTATAAACGTCAGAGATGTTATGACACTGCATACTTACGAATAATTATTCATAATTTGTTCAAGCATCCATAATTATAGCCACGTTAATAATGTTTTGTAAGAAACCAAACCATTTGTAAATCCGTCAAGATTTCAGTGAAATAAGAGTATTTGTGTTCGTGCAGATCACTCACCTTACATCAGGTACTGCAGAGCCCGCCAGAAAGTTTGCCTGTGACAAGCTGGCCGCCAGTGATGACGTTAGAGACTCCGCCGTAAGACATCTAGCCTTTATTATGTATATCTATGTTCAGGATTAGTAGAAGGCTAAAGGCAGGTTGGAGCTAAACTCTGCAGGACAGTGGCCCTCTAGGACTGGAATTGTCCATCCCTGCTCTAGAGGTTAAAAAACTAAACTTCATGCATTTTGCAGAAGAACATTGTTTTGGTTGTGCTTTGGCTCTACTTGACTGTCTGGATGAATATGGTTTGCGGCACCCAAGTGTTACGGAACAGAGACTCAAAACAAAGAAGTTAATAAAACAGAACTTTAATAACAGCAGAAGGTACTCAAGGTACTAATGATCGTTGAATGATGAATAGAAATACTGACAGTATGTATCAATGTAGATGGATGAGGAGGTTGTGGATGGCGGAGATGATGGACGCTGGAGCACACACCTTGGTGGAGAGATTGGAGACTGGATGGAGACTTGGAGATGGAGAGGAGATACTGACACGGAGACTCAGGGGAGACGATGGAGACAGAGAATCAGGAGAGACGATGGAGAAACAGAGATTCAGGAGAGACAATGGAGAAACAGAGAATCAGGAGAGATGATGGAGACACAGAGAATCAGGAGACAGATAAGTAGAAACGGCTAGGTGAGTCCTTACTCTATCGAGACAAGACAAAGTGACTGTGTGAGGTGTGTGCTTATATGAGTCTGTGGTGATGAGAAGATGAGGTGCAGTTGCGGGTGATTAGAATTCTGGTGACATCGAACGCTATGATTAGGTGATGGTGGAGCTGATTTTTGACACCGAGAACACATGGAAATACAACAGTGATCTCATCTGAGAATGAAAGTGCAATATTTCAACCGGTTCTCACTCCCAAGGCGTCAAAATCTGAAGTATGGTCAAGTGCTTTCGACAATAAAAACGCAAAAATGTTCGATGCGCATGGTGCTCCATTGATTTAAATGAGAAACCTATGGAGTCATGCACAGATGCATCGGGCATGGGAATGTTATCGTCATAATGAAATTATATTTTGGGTTATGATTTTGCCACTATGACGTTGGAGTGTGATTCTCAATTTAATCAGCCAGCATAATTTTATTTACATTTATTTTATTTATGCTATTTAGACACGTTTGAACATGTAACCCAAACCCATCCCATCCCTAAACCTACCCATTTGTGTATTATATGATATAAAATATAGGATATAACAGGCAGATACGACTACAAAAAGTAGAAATATTCCAAGTGTTCCGAAGCCAAACAATTGATTTGTGTGAAAAAGAAAATCCCCAAAAGCGATCAGTGTCTCCATCCTCCGAAGATTATGTACACATTCAAATTTCAAACATTTGCCCAAAGAAACGTTATGTCAGATTTCATAGTGAAATTGCATTGGCTCTCGTATGTCTCGTGACCAATTGCGTCATTACGTCAGCTTTGATTGCAAAATGTAATTGGCTCTTGTGTGTCTCATGACCGTGACCAATTGTCATGCTAAAGAGTTGGTGTATCCTCTGAATGAGATATGAATGAGTGTGTGTGTGCGTGTGTTCATGGAGCGGCAGGATCATCATTTCAGCGATTAAAACATTAAGATCAACTCTGTTCTTTACATGAAAATATCGAATGACTTCAGAAGACTTGGAATGCAGCATGAGTTAATACTCATTTTATACTAGTTTATACTGTTTTTGGTCAGTTTTTGCAATAAATACCTTGGACTGTACTTTTATTTGCCTGTTACGTGTTTTATATTGTTTAGAAGTGGGTAGGTTTAGGGTAGAGTTGGGTTAGTTGCTCCAAAATATAAAAGTAGCCTATAAATATTCATAAAATCATGTCTGCTTTTAGTCTTGATCTGACGCTTTGGGCAAACAACTGAAATCAATGGAGTACCATGCACGTCGATATAGTGGCGCCTAGGGGTGCCTTTAGCGTCTTCATTGTGTTAATGAAAGACGCTAAACGCGGAAGGCACTTGACCATACTTCAGATTTTGATGCCTTGGGAGTGAGAATGGGTTGAATATTTTATGCTGTTTTGACTAATTGAAAACACTGATATTTTTTAATTAATGATGTTACAAAGGTGATCATGACGATTGCAGTCTGATATTTTCAAACGTTGCCATTTTTTTCATAACTGATATTCTGGCCAAAGAGAGAGATTATTCTACTGCTCATAAAACATTCACTACTATAGGCTTAAGAGGCTTAAGAGATATAACCAATTTAGATGGAAAGGATCTCAATCTGACTGAAGATGTTACTGTAGCTTTACCCATTAATAGACACGATACTTCCTTGAAAATAAAATAAAATAATAAATAAAATAAAATACCTTACTCACCTGTTGAGTAATAAAAACATCTCTGCGTCGCTTTTTACAACATTTCAAATCCCTCAGTTCTCGCCATCTCTGAAAAGCCAAGCCGATGTTGATTCTTGTTTTATTACAGGCTCTGTCACATTCTCTTTTTGCCAGCAGACTCTCCTCTGTTTGGCGTTTGTTTAAAACGGGTGATTCCCGGAGGTTGGAGATTTAGCTGCTTCGTGTCGATCTTTCTAATTCATTGTGACAACTAACCTCTGCCACTCCCACAGCAGACACACGTCAAAGTAGCAACTTTTCTCTATTTACGTATATATGACGAGGCACGCAAGGGCAAGTGACATACACAATTTCCTGTGAAAACCATCCCGACAGGTCTAAAACATAAACGCTTATGATAGGCTTACCATAGTGAATCAGTGTAAGACAAAAACATGTTTTGGAAAAAGGATTGATGATGTATTGATTCATTGTTTAAATTCTGTTTATTTCTGATTCTGTTTACAATAGGGTTGGCCTACCTTTAATATATTCACGCCTATAACAAGTTACAATAGTTTTATTTTAGCATTTAGCATATTAGAACTGGGCAATAATGGTGTGTGTGTGTGTGTGTGTGTGTGTGTGTGTGTGTGTGTGTGTGTGTGTGTGTGTGTGTGTGTGTGTGTGTGTGTGTGTGTGTGTGTGTGTGTGTGTGTGTGTGTGTGTGTGTGTGTGTGTGTGTGTGTGTGTGTGTGTGTGTGTGTGTGTGTGTGTGTGTGTGTGTGTGTGTGTGTGTGTGTGTGTGTGTGTGTGTGTGTGTGTGTGTGTGTGTGTGTGTGTGTGTGTGTGTGTGTGTGTGGGTGTGTGGGTGTGTGTGTGTGTGGGTGGGTGAATGAGAGAGAGAGATACAATAGGAGGATATGGTCTTTGTGTTGTGGTAGCAGCATCAGAATGGACTACACA
This sequence comes from Romanogobio albipinnatus, assembly GCA_023566225.1. NCBI lineage: Eukaryota > Metazoa > Chordata > Actinopteri > Cypriniformes > Gobionidae > Romanogobio > Romanogobio albipinnatus. The sequence goes on from CM042247.1 coordinate 54,875,406, forward strand.
TGACATCAGATGAGTGACAGAGAAACACACAAAAAGACTAAAATTATGATGCTTTTGCTGGTTGATAGTGAGGTGAGAGGTCACGCTTATGTAAATAAACTATGTGTGTGCTAGCAACACCAAGGTCATGGGTTCAATTCCCAGGGGACACACATACTGGCAAAATGTAGCAATACCTTGAATGCACTGCATATTGCTTTGGTTAAAAGTTCCTTTCTGGCATTTTTGCCTTTATTCAGACAGGACATTTTTTACGTGAACAGAAAGCAAAGAAGGTGGACAGATCAGAAAGGACCAAGAGCTGGGATTTGAACTCGGGTCACCAAAAGCACAACCGCGCTGCTTGTCGGAGCACTGCCCGTGAGTCTCAGCTCCAACTGGGTATATGTTTTTACCAAAAACATAAATGTAATGTAAATTAAAAAAAGTTTGCTTCGGTTAAAACGTACAAAATCCTGCTGTCATTTAGTTGTGGTCATTTACAAGTTACCACAGTTTTATTTTAGTTACCATGGTAATAAAACCACATAACTACGTTACCATATTTTTTTTGTAAAAGATGGTTCAATCTATTGGCTTCAGTTTATTTGTAGAATATGTCTGCCTAAGGTTATAACAGGGAGGGAAAAATACTCTTTAACCAAAAAGTATTATCTAACATTCTGGCTATAGCCAACCATTTAATAATACAAATCCTACATATTAGGAAGTGGATGGAAATTTGATTATTTTCCATTGTAACAGAGAGTGGATTCAGCTATTGTGGCTGTGTATGTGCGTGTGAAGCTCTCTGTGAGTGTTAGATAATGTGAACTATAATTAAATGCATCACTTAGTGCTTTGCTAGCTCTCCCTGATCACACTGTCTGATAACAGATCACACAGACCATGTGTATTCCAGCAGCAAAAGATGGTCATTCTCATCACATATACACAAGCATATTGGAGAGCGGGGCTAGTTAAAGTTAAGAGTCAAACATTAAGTAGTTCACTTTAAAACGAAAATTATCAAGATTTACTCACCCTCAAGCCATCCTAGGTGTATATGACCTTCTACTTTCTGATAAACACAATCGGAGTTATATTAATAAATATCCTGATGCTTCCAAGCTTTATAATGGCAGTGAACGAGGTTCACAAGTTTGAAGATCAAAAAAGCGCATCCATCCATCATAAACGTACTCCACACTGCTCCGGGGGTTAATAAAGGCCTTCTGAAGCAAATCGATGGGTTTGTGTAAGAAAGATATCTTGTAAGCTACCTGTTACTTTTTTGTTGTTTCATGTATTGTTTTGTGCTTCATAATTTTATAATGCCCCTCTATTGGGGCAGTTGCTCAAAAAGGCGAGCGTTTGTTGGATTCAAAATATATCAATATTTTTTTCTAGTGCAAAATTAGGAAAATGTTCAATAGCTTTTTTTGTCACCCTGAAAGAGCAAAACAATTTATAATTACCCCTGGTCTTTTTTTTACGCCTACTCTATTCGTGGTTAATATTAGTGCTTTGTCTGTGTACTGAGTGTGTTTCTGCGTGTGAGCATGAGGTTGTAACAGCAGTGTGGGGTGACGAAGGTTTCAGTAGTCTAGATGTGAAATGAAAATAAATATGTCATTGCTAGTTAAGACTGCACATTCGCTCTCTCTTCCTGTGTGTGTGTGTGTGTGCCTGTGTGTGTGTAAGCATGCTCATATCGCTCTTCACTCTGTTATTATTTGATTTAAGTTCATTACAACTTTAAACATTTTCCTTGGACCCATGCAAGCTGAAAATTGCTAATTAGAAGTGGGAAAATATTTAAAGCTCAGAACAAATAATGTCAAGCTAATCTATATAGACCATTTGAACTCTGCCTCTCTTATTTATACTGTCATTGGAGCAACTACACTCTTAGAAGATACAGGGATCTGTCAGGCGCTTCAACCTTTCAGGGGTTCCCCTTTTGGATTTAGTTTTCATTAATACTACATTACATTAATGTAGTAACACATTAATTACTATATATATATAGTGTGTGTTCTGATAATGCCAAATATCTTATATTACCAGTCAAAAGTGGCCTAGTCAGTGACAGAGTGCAAGCATATTCGTCTGAAATAATTCTGTATTTTCAGCTTCAGAATCATTAATATTTTTATTCTGCTGTCTCCATTGCACCAAGTTCAAGCCTATTAATTTCCACCTGCGATGTAATATCACATTTAGCATTTTAATCAACAGTACATTTTTTGTTAACCTTTTACCATATGTCTTGGAGTATCTTGATAATATTGTATAATGAGTTCAGTATCGTAATATGTATTAAATTGTGACATGAGGGTATCGTTACACCCCTATTAAATACACTTTGCAAATTGCACCTTACAAACAGTAACAAAAACTACTATGGTACTACCTGGACATGTACCGTGGTATTCTTGGAAGCATCTTGGAGTAAATCGAATGGTACATGGTTATGGTGATCATTCAGTGCCATGGTATATAGTATATCACATTACCGTGGCATTAATATCTTGTACGGCCTTTGTATCACTGTGCTCTCAAAGTTCCCTTTCAAAACTGTTTAAATCCTCAGCAACATCACAAACATCCAGTGACCAGAATTGTCCGTTTTCAAGAGAATGCATGCATAAATGAAAAGCTGATGAAAAGATGGACTTGTAATTTCCCAAATATCTGTGAAAATTGTAACCTCACTGTTCCTCTCATGATGTCATGGCGCAAGGACTCTCTAAGGGGGATCAGGCTGAAAGAATAGCCGGGCCGAGCCAAGGTAAACTGGGCTGCATGGAGCCACGACGGAGCGCTGTGAACACAGACACCAGTTACAAACGCACTCAGATATGGATCGTTAGGTCTGAGCGCGACTGCAGCTTGAATCAATTATTGGTGTCATCTTGATCCAATTTGACTGATCTGAGGGGGAACGGAGAGGACAGGGCGGGCGGGGGTGCGGCAGAGGGCAAATTCTGGTCAAATATCCTGAATGCATTGCCCCCCCGAAAACCCTTTCCCTACCCTATTCAATGGCGGTCACTCTGACTCACTGGTGGGGCCGGGGGTCAGCGGTAAATAGCGTAACATGCTCTGAAATGTAATAAGATGGTGACAGCAGGACGCTACATCACTCTGAACTTGTATTTGACTGATGCTATTTTGTGACAAGATTTGATTCCAGTCACACTCACTGATCTCCTAATAGCAAATGGTAACACTTTTTTTCAATAGGCTTTAGACTTTCTGCTAACTATAAGTAACTTTGCAACTACATGTCAACTAACTCTCATTAGAGTATTAGTAGACTGTCTGCTTAATATCTGCTAGCATTTGAATGCTCTCCAACGGACATTCAAGTAACTTTGCAACTATGTGAACGTATTGTACTAACCCTAACACCTAACCTAACAGCAGTCTACTAATGCTCTAATGAGAGTTAGTTGACAGGTGGTTGCAAGTTACTTATAGTTAGTAGAATGTCTTAAAGTGAACCATCGAAAAAAGAAGTGTAACCAAGCAAATTTGTTACACCTTACTTTTGTATATATAATATATTAGAGAGAGAGAGAGAGAGAGAGAGAGAGAGAGAGAGAGAGAGAGAGAGAGTGCTTGTGTGAATTAGGCTGCCTCTGTGCGTCTCTAAACAGCTGTTATTACCTCGCTAGTGAAAAAATGTCACGTGTAACCTTTAAGTTGCTCCACTTTATGGGCTAACTGATCAAATGGTCAGGGCAGCGCTGACACCTTTAGTGCAAACTGTAGTGCGTGTGCGAGCATGTGTGATTTCAGTAATGAGACAGAAAAGCTTGCCGTTGATGTCCGCTTCTGTCTGTTGGTTTTCATCTGGACTGTCTAATACTGCTGCCGCCCAGCTGTTGAACGTTTTATATTCGCCGTAAATATTAAGATTTACTTTAGGAAAATCGTCTGTCATATTGTTGTTTTTTAGTCCTGTAATGTCCGTTATTACAGTTAACTATGCGAAGTGATATGGAACTGTAATGCGGTCAAGAGCTGCCTGGAACTACGTTCGCTGTGCATCTCCCAGAAAATAATTGCACACCTCAGAACGTTCATCAGCCAATCAGATTCAAGCATTCAACGGCCCCGTAGTATAATCATTAAATAATATCAACTAGGTAATCAATAATTAGCCTCAATATAACTATTTCAACTATGACAAATTATACACTGAAAAAATTGACAGGAATTTACAGTATTAAAGAGTATTATTTTACAATAAATTATTGTAGTCAGAAATGTACAGTGAAATTAATTCATTCTGGCTCATTTTCTTATGAATTACTGTTAATCAACAGCAGAATGATGCTGACATCACAGTGATGTACTGTGTTACTGTGAATTCACATGATAAAGTTGTCTTTAACCATGCCAATGTTAGAAATGATATTGTTCAGAACTGTAATTGTTTTGAAGTCACCAATGATGGTGATTAGTGTTACATTTGCTTGGGATCTTGGATCTTGTATATTCATATTCAAATTTCTGATCTAGCCAAGAAATGAAAACATTTGCTAAAACAATGGTAAGCTAAAGTATAAAATAGACTAGTATTTGTGTTATTTCAGCATAAAGATTTACCAATATCTCAACAGCATAATCTAGTAATGCCGCACTGCATGCTGGGTATCTTCATAGTACATATGCCCTGTAGAAATACAGTATTATGTATTAGAAGAATGCCATTAGAGAAAAGAGATGTCCTATTGGGGAATTACTGTGAAAGTCATGCAGTTATTAACCTGGAATATACTGTCATTTCACAATAACATTTTTAACAGCAAGGAATTACCAATTAGTTAATTGGTAATGACAACAATACAACAAAACTAATCACAACATTATCACGTGTCTAAGATGTAATCAATCATCTTTTTACTCTGAATATAGTCATAAAATTCATCAATCAAGTGTTACCAAGCATTACCTAGTGTTACCTATAGCCACTCTGCAGGAACTACTAGTGATCTGGACTACACTCTAAAAAAAAAGGTTCTATATGGCACCAAAAAAGGTTCTTGGCTCGTAATCATAGGGGAACCTTTTTTAGTGCTATATAGCACCAATTTTGGTGCTTCTGTGGTTCTTCAGCGGTTCTTCAGAGGTGCTATATAGCACCTTAGTCAAAGAACCAGTGAAGAACCTCTGAAGAACCACTGAAGCACCAAAATTGGTGCTATATAGCACTAAAAAAAGGTTCCCCTATGATTACGAGCCAAGAACCTTTTTTGGTGCCATATAGAACCTTTTTTTTTTGTGTATGAAAAAGGTTTTTCACTTTAAAATAATAGTGATGCATTTTATGACCACGTTGAGAGTAAAAAGACAATTGCACACATCTCAGACACATGATAATGTTGTGATTTGCATTATTAAGCCTTGTTTATACTTTCGCCTGGCTCCGCAACGCGAGCCTCCACTGACTGCGCACGATCCTCCCCAAACTGACGAGGCACTTATACTTGACGCGCTCGCTGTTGTACTTTTCTTTGAAACGACAGAGGGCAACTTGGAGTCATTGTTTTATAAACCACCAGGAAACAGAGGTGAGAAGAAGTAGGCTAATGTACACAGGTGACGATATTTATTTTAGTACACTTCACCAAAAAACCACACTACAAAAGAATCATGTAAAACCCAGAAAACCTTGATATAATTACTTGACATGAGAACAAAATGTATGCTGTATGCACACGTGTATACAACTAAATCAACAATCTCTTAAATATTTCCTAATTTCACTAAACATTTAGTTTCGTGAATTTTTTTTTATTAAACATGGATCTTTATTTTCAATAAAAGGGCTTATTTATTCTTTTGTAGGCTCATTTTGTAAAAATAAGCAACTAATTTGTACGTACAAACTGGGTGCCGGTGTGATGAGACGTCATGCTCGGCTAGATTCGCCTAGAACTCGTGTATCTTCGGATGCGCAGCCGTGCAAAAGATTACAAAAAATGCGCTGCACACCGCCACGCGAAATGGGGTCTCGCACACTCAACACGCACTACCGCCCACTCGGCGATGACGTCATTTTTGCCACACACACCGTCGCGCTCGTGCGGATGTGTGGAGTATAAACAAGGCTTTAGTAATTCTTTATAATTGGTCATAGTTAGTTATTAGTTTTTAATGATCTAGTAAATATTCAGTAAATATTGATTACCTAATAAGGATCTCAGTCCTAAATTTGATACTTACTGATTAGTTCATCTTGTTTCCATATTAGTTAGGGCCCGGGCACCAATGGTGTGAGGACCCTATTGGAATTTTGCTCTGTTTATTAATAGTTGTAGCTGAAGTGTAGTAATAATCATTTGTCTTGTATTACTTCCTGCATAGTTGCCTATTGACGACGGACCATTATTCTAAAATGTTACCCAAATGACTTCAGCTGAAATACTTTGAAAAGGTGTGTTATGTCAGAAATATGTGAGCAGCGGAAATTGGACCTTGGCCTTGAACTCTAAAAGAATCCATATAGAAACACGTTTATCAAAATGTCTGTTTTGAGAGAGATAAACCAAAAAAAAAGAAACATACACACTGGATTTAGGTGTCCCAGCTAACCCGAATCTGTAAGCTCCATTGAGCCCTGAGCAAATCTGCCTCTCGTCTACGGTTAGCACTCTTACCCACACAACCTGCAGCTTAAAAAAACTTCCTAACAAAACATAACATACCCATCGCTTTTATTCTGAGTCCATCCATAACACCTTCCCAATTATTTTAAATCTCTATGATGACATTTAGTCTGTTTATACTGATAATATTAATATTATTGTAGCTAATGGCTTTTGGTCTGGCCATTAAGTGACCTGCATGCATCTGTGCTGCCTGATTTCCTTGAGATAGGTAATGCCGTCGTAGTGTTTAGTTACCTGTGCGAAGCGTGCAGATTAAGCCAGGTGCTGGTCAATCTGGTTTCCATAGCATCAATCAGCGCTGCGTACTGCACTAACATCCTAGAAGAAGATTGAAACGCTAAGTGCTGATTATACAAAAGTTTTGATTGTGTCTCAAAACCTATATGGTACTGACTAGCTTTTTTGTTGCATACTCCTAATGTGAAGCCTGCGTAATCTTCAGTACATTGATAATGTATGTATGTAGCATGGTGTGATGATGCATGATGGGAATTTGTCAATTACAATAGCAAAATTATGCTACTTTCTAAGATATCCCAACACATTGTCGTTATATGAGCATTGGGGTTGGAGCAAATCATTTTTGAGGACATGAACAGCTTGTCAAATCTTGCCCTCACGTCTACTCATATTCACATGAAAAAGCTCTTTCAAAAAGTATCATGAAGTCATTCCGAATCAAGCTAATTAGTTTGTCTACCAATAAAACGCAAACATTGTAGAACGAAGAGAATAAAACAATGTTCTGTAGATACAAATATTTCAATTCATTTTTAGGTGCACACACATAAACACACACACACACTGAAAATGGTTGTAGTGACACTGACATGCTTAGGGTTTTGGGTTTAGACTTAGGGTTTCCCTTTTTTGTTTTTATTAAGTTATTAAGACAAACCTCTGTGAGTCTTTTTAAAGTCTAAAACAAATGTAATTAAGTAACCTTCATGCTTTGCCCCACTGCAAGAAAAAGGTTTGTGCCTAGTCTGTTCCTGATTATCCCTGATATTAACGTGCACACACACACCCAATACAATTCCAGTCACACACTCATATACGATTGCTAAAAAGCTTGCTCATACACCGAACTGAAAACTCCTCACAGAGAACAGTTTGCTTTGTATGTACACACACACAGACATGAATAGTGAAAATCTATCCATGTCTGACAGAGGGGCTAAGAGGTTGCCGGCACATTGCGGGTTTATTGAATTAATTACGATAAGGATCAGAGCTTTAAACAGGGGGTGAGACACTGGCTAGAAAGACATTGGAACCCTTCAAGCAATCTCTCTCTCTCTCTTTCTTTGTCGGATCGCATGATTGGATTGGTAGTGTCAGGGTTGAACTGTGTGTGACAGTAACTAACTCCATAAGGTAAGCTGAGGGTTGAGATCGGTCAGCCGCACAACTTGTGCACTCGCTACATGCGAAAAATTAGTCCTGCATACTGAACAAATAAGGGACTGAGCTGCCCCGGCCATGTGTGTGAGAGAGAGGCAGAGATGGCAGGGGGTGAGCTTTGGAAAGGTTGAAGGGGTCAGCGCAGATACAGTTACCACATCTGAAATAAGAGAGGTCATTCTGCACACACAATGCATAGAGGTCAATGTGTGGATATATGCATATATGTGTGTGTGTGTGTGTGTGTGTGTGTGTGTGTGTGTGTGTGTGTGTGTGTGTGTGTGTGTGTGTGTGTGTGTGTGTGTGTGTGTGTGTGTGTGTGTGTGTGTGTGTGTGTGTGTGTGTGTGTGTGTGTGTGTGTGTGTGTGTGTGTGTGTGTGTGTGTGTGTGTGTGTGTGTGTGTGTGTGTGTGTGTGTGTGTGTGTGTAATCATTGTCCTTTTGGGGACATTTGTTGGTCCCCATGAGGAAAACAGCTTATAATCATACCAAGTGATATTTTTGATAGTAAAGGTAAAGTGAATAACACTGATTATCTCTCCATCACGTCACCTGTTAATGGGTGGGATATATTAGGCAGCAAGTGAACATTTTGTCCTCAAAGTCGATGAGTTAGAAGCAGGAAAAATGGGCAGGTATAAGGATTTGAGCAAGTTTGACAAGGGCCAAATTGTGATGGCTAGATGACTGGGTCAGAGCATCTCCAAAACTACAGCTCTTGTGGGGTGTTCCCGGTCTGCAGTGGTCAGTCTCTATCAAAAGTGCTCCAAGGAAGGACCAGTGGAGAACCGGGTCATGACAGGGTCATGGGCGGCCAAGGCTCATTGATGCACGTGGGGAGCGAAGGCTGGCCAGTGTCAAACAGACTAGCTACTGTAGTTCAAATTACTCAAGAAGTTAATGCTGGTTCTGATAGAAAGGTGTCAGAAGACAGTGCATCTCAGATTGTTATGTATGGGTTAGCCTCAGACCAGTCAGGGTGCCCATGCTGACCCCTGTCCACCGCCGAAAGCACCAACAGTGGCACGTGAGCATCAGAACTGGACCACAGAGCAATGGAAGAAGGTGGCCTGGTCTGATGAATCACATTTTCTTTTACATCACGTGGATGGCCGGGTGTGTGTGCGTCGCTTACCTGGGGAACACATGGCACCAGGATGCACTATGGAAAGAAGGCAAGCCGGCAGAGGCAGTGTGATGATTTGGGCAATGTTCTGCTGGGAAACCTTTGGTCCTGCCATCCATGTGGATGTTACTTTGACACGTACCACCTAACTGAGCATTGTTGCAGACCATGTTGCAGACCCTTTCATGGAAACAGTATTCCCTGGTGGCTGTGGCTCTTTCAGCAGATAATGTGTCCTGCCACAAATTAAATAATATACGAATGAATAGAATAAATTCATCACACTGAAGGACATATGAATGAACTGAAGATGCAGAGGTGTGTGAGATTTCTGCTGAATAAGCATTTATAGTTTGGGATGGTTTTGAATTCAAACACACACACACACACACACACACACACATACAGTGAGGAAAATAAGTATTTGAACACCCTGCTATTTTGCAAGTTCTCCCACTTGGAAATCATGGAGAGGTCTGAAATTGTCATCGTAGGTGCATGTCCACTGTGAGAGACATAATCTAAAAAAAAAAAATCCAGAAATCACAATATATGATTTTTTAAACTATTTATTTGTATGATACAGCTGCAAATAAGTATTTGAACACCTGTCTATGAGCTAGAATTCTGACCCTCAAAGACCTGTTAGTCTGCCTTTAAAATGTCCATCTCCACTCCATTTATTATCCTAAATTAGATGCACCTGTTTGAGGTCGTTAGCTGCATAAAGACACCTGTCCACCCCATACAATCAGTAAGAATCCAACTACTAACATGGCCAAGACCAAAGAGCTATCCAAAGACACTAGAGACAAAATTGTACACCTCCACAAGGCTGGAAAGTGCTACGGGGAAATTGCCAAGCAGCTTGGTGAAAAAAAGGTCCACTGTTGGAGCAATTATTAGAAAATGGAAGAAGCTAAACATGACTGTCAATCTCTCTCGGACTGGGGCTCCATGCAAGATCTCACCTTGTAGGGTCTCAATGATCCTAAGAAAGGTGAGAAATCAGCCCAGAACTACACGGGAGGAGCTGGTCAATGACCTGAAAAGAGCTGGGACCACCGTTTCCAAGGTTACTGTTGGTAATACACTAAGACGTCATGGTTTGAAATCATGCATGGCATGGAAGGTTCCCCTGCTTAAACCAGCACATGTCAAGGCCCGTCTTAAGTTTGCCAATGACCATTTGGATGATCCAGAGGAGTTATGGGAGAAAGTCATGTGGTCAGATGAGACCAAAATAGAACTTTTTGGTCATAATTCCACTAAACGTGTTTGGAGGAAGAAGAATGATGAGTACCATCCCAAGAACACCATCCCTATTGTGAAGCATGGGTGTGGTAGCATCATGCTTTGGGGGTGTTTTTCTGCACATGGGACAGGGCGACTGCACTGTATTAAGGAGAGGATGACCGGGGTCATGTATTGCGAGATTTTGGGGATCAACCTCCTTCCCTCATTAGAGCATTGAAGATGAGTCGAGGCTGGGTCTTCCAACATGACAATGACCCGAAGCACACAGCCAGGATAACCAAGGAGTGGCTCTGTAAGAAGCATATCAAGGTTCTGGCATGACCTAGCCAGTCTCCAGACCTAAACCCAATAGAGAACCTTTGGAGGAGCTCAAACTCTGTGTTTCTCAGCGACAGGCCAGAAACCTGACTGATCTAGAGAAGATCTGTGTGGAGGAGTGGGCCAAAATCCCTCCTGCAGTGCAAACCTGGTGAAAAACTACAGGAAACGTTTGACCTCTGTAATTGCAAACAAAGGCTACTGTACCAAATATTAACATGGATTTTCTCAGGTGTTCAAATACTTATTTGCAGCTGCATCATACAAATAAATAGTTAAAAAATCATACATTGTGATTTCTGGATTTTTTTTTTTGATTATGTCTCTCACAGTGGACATGCACCTACGATGACACCCCTCCATGATTTCTAAGTGGGAGAACTTGCAAAATAGCAAGGTGTTCAAATACTTATTTTCGTCACTGTATATATATATATATATATATATATATATATATATATATATATATATATATATATATATATATATATATATATATATATATATATATATATATATATATATATATATATTTTTTTTTTTTTTTTTTTTTTTTTTTTTTTTTTATTATTATTATTAATATATATATATATATATATATTTTTTGTGTAACTGGACAATCAACAACAAGCAAATACTAAGTTATGTTATCTACTGTTATTCTTTATTCTGTATGCATAATATTTAAAAATGTCTTCATAAATACAGTGAAAAAGTTTTTTTTTTAAATACTTGAAGTGGTTCTCAGCATTTAAAATTGTACCACTATGAAAAATCTTCATGAGAGGTCCTTACTAATATAGCTTCCTATGTGTGTGTGTGTGTGTGGAGCACTGTGAACTTCGAAAGTAAATTAATCAAGTCACATATTATTTATTTTACAATATAAATATTCCTCAAATATGATTTATTAGAAAGAACTGACCTGGTTTCATTAGGCTAAACCAACAAAAGTACATTTTAAGGGTCAGAGGGTTGCTCCCATTTAAGCCCAACGGCAACTATAGTTGCCGCAGTGTATAGTTGTCATTTTCCTTTCCTTCCTAGTATCCGACACGCAAGAAAACAACCAAATAAAAAAATAAAAAATAAAAAATAAGGTATTAACTTCCTTCCTGTCACATGAGACTGCCAACTTCCTACCCCTACTTCCAGGAAGCATAACGAAGGCAAACCCTCCCAAAGAAAGGTTCTTTTCATGTTACAAATAAGAATGTTTTTGTTGACATATATATCTACATAATAGTGAAGGTCTCTAGAATCATCCAAACAAAACAATTCTTACAAGAGATCTATAGTGTTTTGTACACTTAGTCAAAAGTCTAAGCGGCAACTATAGTTGCTGGAGGACAAATGGGGAAATGGGGTGTTAACAGGTTAATAAATCAAGATTTTTGGTCTTAGTGCTTTTTGCTTTCATAATATCCCACTTAAAATATTAAATCTTTAACTGACACCTTAATTCGATAGGGAAAATTATCATATTTTATGATATTATGTCTTGTAAGGGCCAAAATATTGAGGACCCTTCATCCAGTTTTGAATGGATGCGTTTCATTCTTATCTGTCAAGGACCCTCATTCATTTTATGACTAGTAGCTTACGATTCCATTAGAAATTCAGACAAGTAATGAGTTTACATTTACATTATTATATGAAATCCCCAACTACAGTCAGTAGTATGAAATGTTCTTCGACTTTTATACATAATACATTTGTTTATGAATAAAGACTGATCTATTGAAAGCAGTTATTTTGAGTTTGATGCCAAATGTTCTCCTCCTAGTCAAATTTGACATTGAAGGTGTGCATACAACATATTTGCCCACCGGCAACTATAGTTGCCGCACATTCAAATACGATTTTCAAGAAAAAAAACCTAAAACCTAGGGAAAATAAATGCAGAATAGGTCACTATTAACATGACTATATGCATGAAACCATTCAGAAAAAATTGGGCTCAAATGGGTTAAGGTGACAACGCCACACTTTCACTTTTTAAAGTGTGGTGCATCTGTGTTACAAAGGCATTATGACTTTTAATGACGTTTGAATGCTCAGATGATAATTTCTCGCCTCAGCTCTCTAAAAACACCCTAAAGTATCTGATCTCTAATCTCTCCCTGTGTGTGTGTGTGTGTGTGTGTGTGTGTGTGTGTGTGTGTGTGTGTGTGTGTGTGTGTGTGTGTGTGTGTGTGTGTGTGTGTGTGTGTGTGTGTGTGTGTGTGTGTGTGTGTGTGTGTGTGTGTGTGTGTGTGTGTGTGTGTGTGTGTGTGTGTGTGTGTGTGTGTGTGTGTGGTAGGGCTAAGTGTGAACAGATGTACCACAATATTTTCTCAGTAAGGGAGAATCACAGTGCGACAATAGCCTACAGCTGAAACAGCGTACTGTCCTGCAAACACACAGACACACAAACATACACGAACATTCTCTAACCCACACCCACATGAGCTCAAAAATAGTGAACATTCCCAAATGCAGAACACACACATTATTAGAGGCATATAAGCACACTCTGTCATAACTCTGTGTGTCTATGCATCATATGTATACAGTGTGAAATTTCACAGGCTGTGTGAGTGTGTTAACCAAACATTTGTTTAATGGTTCGATTGGATGTTGTATAATCTGTGACATCACACGGGCAAATATATTTGCATATGACTGCCTCTAGAGCAAGACATCGGAACAAAGGAAGACAATGGAGTGTGACATCACTTTGTAGGCCAAAACACGGAAGCGGGTAAGCATTTAACACTTCCAGTTCCATCGTCCTGAAGTCAATGGGTTTTTTGAATGGGACTGGAAGAGTGATGGTGACGTTGAAGTCGAGCGACTGTGGTGTAGTTCATTTATAGCCTACCTTTAGCTTTTTACTTCTGGCGACTGCATTTAGGCATCAAAATTCATAAAAGTAGTGTTCATCTGTGATGATTAACTTGATGAACCAAACGTGTAAGTATCATAAACTTTTGTTGGTCACAGAGCTTGTTTTTTGCGATAACCCAAAAACCTACTGGAAATTCCTATTGTTTTGTTTTTTTCGAGGAAACCAGTGCAATGCAAACTGGCCTACAAAGTGACGTCATACATGCACCACTCTATAAAGGCCAGGAAGGAACAGAAGGTGTGAGGAGCCAAGGCGGAGCAGATGGTGGGAGGAGGCTTGGAAGCTGAACCCAGGGAGATGACTGACCGAGATGGAGCTGTCAGTGGTGACCTAGGTGGAGCCACAGGACTGAAGGAATAGGGTGACTGTGAAGGTCCTGGAGGGCAGGGCGAAGTCACTGTGATGAGAAACTGAGGTGGAGCCAGGGCACAGGAGGACTGAGGTGAACCATGGTGAAGCCGATTAAAGGCAGAGCCCGACAGAGCCGTAGGGTTGGAGGGACGAGGCATAGGTGAAGGACAGGAAGTCTGTGGTGTAGCCGGAGGGATGAGGAAGACCAATGGAGCCAAGGGAACAACAGTCCCAGGTGGCGCTGAGGGAGGGAGGAGCCACGGTGGAGCCGACTGCTCGACAGACCTAGGAGGAGTGGCGGGCACGGAGGTCCTAGGTGGAGCTATTGAGTAGACCTTCCAGAGCTGGACTGGCAGACATGGAGCCCAAAGCAAATCCAGGCGGGAGGTGGAGCCAGCACCAAATCTACATATTCCAGTTTTGTAGCATGCCGCTTTAAATGCTCACAAAAATGTGATTCCAAAAATATTGTTTCTCTTATCTTTATAGTTGTGGTGTGGACAATTTTTTTATATTTAGAATGATTTTTAGAACTATATATTTATTGTTATATTTATAGTTATCACTCTTAGTGTGAAAGATATTTGGAAGAATGTTTGTAACCAAAAAGATCTCGGGACCTACTTGGTTACAAACATTCTTCCATATATTTTCCTTTGTGTACAGCACAACAAAGAAATTGATACAGGTTTGGAATAACTTGAGGTTGAGTAAATGATGATAGAATTTTCATTTTTGGGTGAACTATCCCTTTAAGGTTAGGGCAGGGCTGGTCAACTTCCCTGCAACTCGAGATCCACTTTTCTGCAGTTTTTAGCTCCAACCCTGATCAAACTCACCTACCTGGAGTTTTCGAGTAATCCTGAAGACTTTGATTAGCTTGTTCAGGTGTGTTTGATTAGGGTTAGAGCTAAACTCCACAAGAAAGTGGATCTCCAGCCCTGGGTGTAGGGTAGGTTTAGGGGTTAGTATTTGTTGTAGTGTTGTGTAGGCAATCAGCACTGTGATTGTCATCAGTAATGAAATCTTTTGAATCGCCTATTGGTTTTAATCAAGTACATCATTGCGCTACCTTCAAAGGATGTGGCCTTCAAAGGCCATACATTTAAAAGTGTAATCCGGCATTTTCTCTCAAAAAATCCAGTCATCACTGGGGCGCAATGAATCTTGGGCTGGCTAGGCTGCGAAGGATCCACTTATTCTGTCCTTTATTAACCCAGGAAATGACCATACATTTCCAGGCCACATATTGAAGAAGCCTTAGAATTGGAAATGCAGCCTTCGAAGAATACAGCCTCTGAACTGGAACGCAGATAGATGGTCAGAACGAGGTTGGAAAATATTAAATAGAGTACTGCAGTCGTGACACCCAAATACAGAGAACTAATTCGCCAGTGTCATCGTAGGTTGAAATAAAGAAGAGTGAAGGATCTAATTGTGAAGGATCTAAATGTAACCAGTTTAAGTTTATTTCATTGCTAAACGTCACGTCACTGTATTTACATAAACTCAGGATACAGAAAACAAGAACAGAACAACCAATGTAAAATGCAATGAGAACTGAGAATGAACTTAGAGAATGAAAAAAAACACAGAACTTAAAAATAGAACAAAGTAATAAACGAAATTAACATGTGCAAATGATAATCAAACATGGAAACAGATGAAAACCAAGCAAGGACACGGGGACAGCCAGTGGGATTTTCCTATGGGTTAATATAATTGGGGTTCCCTTTCGAGGGAACTCTCACTGCGTCGGAACGACACTTTGGGGATGCTCCCTAAGCATCAGCGTATCTGAAGTCTGAATGAAAACTAAACCAATCCTGATTGGCGTGCGTGATGACGTAACTGTGACGGCATTCCCGGAAGTATAAAAGGGGAGCCGGCGCACAGAGATTTATTGCTCTTCAGCATAGCGCTCTCTGTTATTGTCTGTCTATTTACTGTTGTTTTGTCCAGTTGTGAAAGAAAAAGTGTGTATGAACGAAGTGCATGGATGCAGCTCAGGCTCCATTGAGACTTTAGGGCATCCGTGTGCTGAATTATATCGACGACTGGCTCATATTGGCCCAGTCGTACGAGATGGCAGTTTGGCATCAAAATGTCGTTCTGGCTCACAAAAGGTGCTTGGGGCTGAGACTCAACACAAAGAAGAGTGTGTTGACGCCGTCCCAGAGGACTACGTTCCTGGGGATCGTATGGGACTCGACGACGATGCAGGCACAATTGTCTCCCGCGTGAGTCGAGACCATACTGGCGATGGTCTCAGGAATAAGGCTAGGCCACAGCATCACTGTGAAGCACTTTCAGAGAGTGCTGGGGCACATGGCAGCAGCGTCCAACATGATACCTTTTGGCCTGCTGCACATGAGACCCCTACAGTGGTGGCTGAAAACCAAGGGGTTTTCCCCCAGACGGAATCCATTCCGTATGATCAGGGTAACGCGCAGATGCCTTCGTTCCCTAGTTATATGGAAGAAACCTTGGTTCCTGTCCCAGGGGCCAGTGTTGGGAGCGTCCTGTTGCCGGAAGTCCGTTTCAACAGACGCCTCCCTCACTGGTTGGGGCGCGGTCATGGACGGCCGCTTTGCGAGGGGCCCGTGGGAGGGCCGTCATTCCTCCTGGCACATAAACTGCCTGGAGATGATGGCGGTCTACAATAGCCTGGACGCCAGACGAACTTAGCCCCGGCCACAAAAAAATTTGCACGGGCAGTTCGGTCTGGACTTGATCCATAGAGAAGTAATTATGCCCGAACAGAAACTATTCGGACCAATGAAATTGTCAGGGCGGGCTTTAGACGATGATGGACAGATGATAAACAGTAACGTAATCATCCACGTCATCAAAGGCGTTTGGGTTGAATTTGTTGTAATCCTAAACGGAGAACTTGTTCGTATATGCATTTACCTTTACTATTTCTCTCAGAAATGATGATCGTGTTGGTAAGTACTCTGTGTATCCTTAAATTCTTTTTTTACAACACTGGCAAAGATCGTTTACACTCTTCTTCTTTTTCTAACGTGACTTATTCCGGGCGTGGAAAATCCTCCTGTGGTCCCAAGGGAAACTGTTGTCCATCAGGGCAATGTATGTCCCGGGAGTCCAAAATTAGGGAGCAGACATCCTGTCGAGGCAGGGGCTGAGGCCCGGGGAGTGGCGGCTCCACCCAGAGGTGGTGGAGGCCATGTGCGAGAGGTTCGGCCCAGTGGAAGTGGACCTGTTTGCGTCTCGAGAGACGTCCCACTGTCCACTGTGGTTCTCCCTCACGGATGCCATGGTTCAGACGTGGCCGAGGCTGCGTCTGTACGCATTTCCCCCGATTGCTCTGCTCCCGGGAGTCCTGGAGAGGGTCCGTCAACAGGGGGTCAGCCTGCTTCTGGTAGCACCCCGTTGGCCGACTCGAGTTTGGTTCTCGGATATTATAGCTCTGCTGGCAGGTCATCCGTGGCAGATTCCTCTGAGGAGGGATCTCCTATCTCAGGCGGGGGGCACAATATTTCACCCCCGACCGGAGGTTTGGAACCTTTGGGTCTGGCCCCTGAGGGGGTCAGGTACCTAGAGGCTGGCCTGTCGGCAGAGGTGATAGAGACCTTACTCAGTTCCAGGGCTCCGTCTACGAGGAGACTGTACAGCCTCAAGTGGAATGTGTTTGCCACTTGGTGCAGGGAGTGTGAGGTGGACCCAGTTAACTGCCCAGTGGTTTCAGTGCTGGAGTTCCTCCAAGATCGCTTCTCTGCGAGTCTAACCCCGTCCACACTCAAGGTGTACGTGGCTGCCATTGCGGCTTTCCACACTCCTATGGGTGATGGGCCTTTGGGTAGGCACCAGCTGGTTGTACAGTTCCTCCGTGGGGCTCGGAGGATGAGGCCTGCGGCTCGTTCCAGAGTTCCAACCTGGGATCTGGCAGTGGTTCTCGAAGGTCTGGCTGAGGCCCCCTTTGAGCCATTAGAGTCGGCTGAACCAAAGAACCTGACCCTGAAGGTGGCTTTTCTCCTGGCTATTACATCTCTGAAAAGAGTGGGAGATCTCCAGGCCTTGGCGGTAACGCCGACTTGCCTGGAGTTTGCCCCTGGAGGAGTTAAAGCCATCTTACACCCTAGGCTATGTGCCCAAGGTTCCATCAAGGGTGGCCAGGTCTTTGGTTCTTCAGGCATTTCATCCTCCGCCTCATGTGACGGCGGAAGAAGGGAGGCTTCACCTACTCTGCCCGGTCAGGGCTCTTAGAGTGTATTTGGAGAAGTCTGCGCAGTGGAGGAGATCTCAACAGCTTTTGGTGTGTTTTGGTTCACCCAAGAAAGGGTTGCCTGTGTCTACCCAGACAATTAGTAACTGGATTGTCCATGCTATAACCATGGCTTATCAGGTGAGCAATTTGCCTTCACCTATGGCCGTGAGGGCTCATTCCACCAGAGGCATGGCCTCTTCGGTGGCCCTCCTTTCTGGGGTCCCCATGCAGGATATCTGCGAGGCGGCTGGGTGGGCTACCCCACACACCTTTATCAGGTTCTATAGCCTGCATCTCCCTACGACGCCTGGCGCTAGGGTGCTCCAGTCCTAGTTGTGCCCGGTCTTTGGCTTCACACTAGGGCAGGCGCTACTCTCGGTGTGGCCTAGTGGGTACTCGTTCCCCAAAGTGTCGTTCCGACGCAGTGAGAGTTCCCTTGAAAGGGAACGGCTCGGGTTATGTATATAACCCTTGTTCCCTGAGAAGGGAACGAGCACTGCGTCGCGTCACCACACCTCGGCACGCCTGGAGCGCATGCTTCAGAGCAATAGCTGCCGTCTCTGTGCGCCGGCTCCCCTTTTATACTTCCGGGTATGCCGTCACAGTTACGTCATCACGCACGCCAATCAGGATTGGTTTAGTTTTCATTCAGACTTCTGATACGCTGATGCTTAGGGAGCATCCCTAAAGTGTCGTTCCGACGCAGTCCTTGTTCCCTTCTCAGGGAACAAGGGTTATATACATAACCAGAGCCGTTTTCAATTTATAAAATAAGATTTGTGGTCAACATAACTTGATGATTTTGGACATTTTGTTCTACAACATAAATTACACACGGCCATAATTTTGAAGCTGTTAATTTGTTTATAAGTAACTAGATAAGACAGTTTGGGTTGTGAATGTTTGGAGTTTACATTGTGGAACAAAACCTTGAAGTATCGTCAAGTTACCACAGACCTTATTTTGCCTTACAAATTGAAAAAATCCATTATAAAAACCCATAGGGAAATTTTGAGGGAATCACTTGCGAATTCAGTTTTAATGTCACGCCTGCAGGACTCTAGTCTATTTACCACATAGGCCTGTTGTTTTTTGTGCAAAAAAAACTTTATAACTGAACCTCGAATACATTTTTATAATAAAAAAAAAATCCATGTCATGACCTTAAAAAGGCTCCCCTTTTTCAAGATGAATAAGTGTGTGCTGCTGGTGTTTTCAGATAGGCAGATTTACTTTGCTTCTGTTAAAATAAACCGTGCTATAATGCTTGTAGCTATAATCCTCCAATTAAACACTGCAATCATTAAAAGATTATCTTTTACACTAATTAGATATCATCTCACATCGGAACTTGTATCAGATGGTCATTATGAAAGAGGGATATCAATCAGCGGCTACGGTTGTTGCTGTGGAAGCTATTGTACTATGACACCTCAACACAGCCTCTCAGAACGACACAGCACAGCGGGATCATATTCACAAGCAATAACTGCACACACAAATGGCAATTCTCACTCTTCACCAAGACCCCCAGACATTCTGCTCCATCAGGGCTCACACCTGCCGTACAGGCATATTAAGACATTGTTCCCCACACATGCACATAAACACCTTTTCTTCTAACACAGTGCTCAATACTTAGTTGCATTAGTATTAAAGTAATTGCTCCTTGTATCACTGATGATTCAGAAATAAACCTGCTTTTCCCTTCCCCCCTCAATGTGCATTTCCACAGGAATATGATTCTCTCACAAATACCAGCATGAAATTTCTGTCCTCTAACTGAACCAGCACCTTTTATCCTCAAATTGCTCTTTCTTTTTCTCTTTTCTGATTTCCCCTTCTATATTCCTGTAACAGTCGAACAAACAACTACTCAGCTTACAACTACTTATGACTTCGAACATATACAGACTAGTTAGTGATGTGCCCCAGGGGTCTGTGTTGGGTTATTAATGGTTTGTTGATTAATCCTGCTAAATGATATCAGTGTAAAAACATGTCTTTCAAACAAATTCTCTCTGTCTTTCTGTACTTCTGGATTAGAGTTAACTCTGAAAGCTTTTCTCAGATCTCTACCAGCTGTGATATCCCACTGCCACACTGTCCTATATACACACATGGCCCAAGGAGAGCATGCAGTCACACACACATCTGAATAAGCACTGCAGATAAAGAGCATAGGGGGTGTCATCTGCGTCTCTGCTCTGTCTTATTATTATTAGTGATGCTTGTAGGGCAAGTAAATCTTTAACCCTTACTATTAAACTTGCTATGGAGACAAATGACACTTGGGATGCTTGTTGAATAGAGGTGTAGGGTAATATGTTTAGAATATGTAGGATGCTGATGCATCGGCCAATGTGTTATTGAAGGAAATGGAAACATTTGCTAATTTAGTTGTTATGGCACAAAATGTAAAATTATTCAAAAGGGGTAAGATAGTCCCTACTGGGGTAAGATGGACCATGGTTTAATTGCCCATATTGTAAAAATATGTCATAATAGCACTGGATGTATGAATTCAATGTAATGATTTCACCCGATTAGCCTATAGGTTTTAATGAAAATCAAAAATGTCTGGAATGTAGCCTACATCTTATTCATGAACTATAAATAAGTATTACTTAAAGGCACAATATGTAAGAGTTTTGGATTAAAATATCCAAAAACCACTAGAACAATGTTTTATATTTCTTGTTGACTTATGTA
The DNA here is from genome assembly GCA_023566225.1 of Romanogobio albipinnatus. NCBI lineage: Eukaryota > Metazoa > Chordata > Actinopteri > Cypriniformes > Gobionidae > Romanogobio > Romanogobio albipinnatus. Next base: position 54,896,359 of record CM042247.1, read on the forward strand.
CTTACATCATGCCAAATGTTTCCAAGAATGTTTTTATCCAGCAATTTTAACCAGGACACGGACCATGTCCATGCGTCGCTTGTCAATGACATCATACCCGTGTTACCCGCGGTTTTATTTTGTTGATACCATGGAAACACCAAAGATGCTTTAATATATGATGTGTTTTAATATTATTAGACAGGTGACCAACTGTTTGGATGCATTCATCAACAGAAAACGAATCATTGTTATACAGCTCAACACAGTTAGTCTTATTGTTTAAAACTGGTGTTCTTGATTTACCACGAGTACCATGTTTTACCATGCCTAATATTAATCTACTGCAGTAAGTGTCTCATAGTAGCAGTATATATATGGTAGCAGTATGCAGTAGCATTATAGCATAACTCATTATAACATAACGCATTGTGCTGTGTTACCCCACATATGCATGACCGGGAAAAGCGGAAGAGCTGTGGCATAGTAAAAGTGCTTTGAAATCAAGAGTCATCAAAGTCATCAAATTTCGCCTTTGTTTTGAATAAGCGACCGCGGCGAAAAATTACTACCTAAGCAATTAGACAGACAATTTTAACCTGGCATACAATTAATCAATTAGTCCCATAGACTAACATTGAAGGAGGGACTCGAATCATATCTGGGGACCAGAATATCAAAAATACTTTTTTTTAACATGGCCCAGTATGCAACCATTTGGACCACCTAAGCAATTCTCTACCCATAACACCCTTGCAACCTCAACATGCTAAACACATTATAGCCATACCTTGGCAACCAGTGTGTGTGTGTCAACAACTTAACAACCTGGCAACAAGTCTACATTTTTGAAAGTCTAGTCTAGTTTACAATAACATCTCATCTTATGTTTTTGCACTTGAGTTTTGATTGTGTAACTTGAGTGTCAGATATCTAATATCAAGAAATGGCCATATCCTCCTGGGACCCACGAATAGACTTTTGTCCACTGTAGTGGACATTATATTTGAGTGAATTTCTCTGACATCATAACATGTCACATGTCACAGTCTGGATGTCCTGTAAAGAGCACATTCGGGGGTTTGCAGAGATACCAAATGTTTGGAGGTTTCACCAGGACAACAACTTCTTCTTGGTCTTTAAAAATGGCTGACATTAATGTGTATCACTCTTATGGAAATATGATAATATTTTTTAATTATAATTTAAATCGGATTAATTTTCAAATTGTTTGTTAAAAATCAACAGGAAAATGTTATGGGTTTCTAATCAAAATATGACTTTCTGTTACAAAACAGGGCATTGATTTCATAAATGACCACTGTAGTGGACGCCAACACTTAAATCATGTTTATCAGGCATTTTGGAGACATAACAAGTGAATAGGGAAAGAAATTACATATCAATATTCCTATGAAATATTGGTATAATATTTAAAATAATAATAATAATAATGACATTTTTGAAAATGTTGCCAATTATTACTCCCATTATTACACTAATTTTTTTCATTACATGTTGCACCAAGAACACATTAATATGCAAATTAGATGCAGTGTATAGATACATTGTATTGAATGGCAGGACATCATTGGTTTGGTTTGGTTTGGTTCGTTGTGCGCATGCGCGAGTTGTGAGCACGCTGTTGGTGTTAGAGCTCCGTTGACTTGATTCATAATCCTTGATTTTCTCCTTAACACTCGCTTACAAACGAATATTTTCTACTATTTACAGCGTGTGAATATATCTACGATACGATTCTCTATAAAAAACAATCGGATTGCTTTGATATCACTACTTATATCCGAACTTCCGCTACTAGCCGTAGCCCGCTAGCATTGCACGCGTGGTAACTTATTTACACCGGTAGCCGTAGCCCGCTAGCATTGCACGCGTGATAAACTTATTTACACCCGTCACTGTACCGACAATTCGTCATCGTAGCACGTCTGCTACAATGACGAACTCGGATGTGTGTCTAATGTTACCTTTGAGTGCAGGCGAGGACACGTTTGAGCTGCATTCGGTGCTGTTGGAGTTGGACTCGTTGGCGAAGCAGATTGCCGACCTTCTAGACAGACAAGCCGTGCTGAGAGAGCGACGATCAGCGCTTGAAACATCACGCGCCGATGCACACAAGTCAGTGGTTAATAACCTGTTGACTCCGAGCTCGTCTACTCCGTGTGTTTCTTTGCACAGGACGCGATCATCCATGGTTTCGTTCACACCGGCACCGACACAGCACCGGGGACCGTGGGTTTTTCCCCAGCGGAAGACGCGAGCCAGGACCAGAGCTAGGACCTCTCCGCCCCTCCCGGTCTTCGAGATCTCCACTCGGAACCGCTTCTCTCCTCTTCGCGAGACGGAACGCAGCGCTGTGGTGATCGGTACTTCCATCGTCCGGCATGTCCACGCTACCTCAGGTAAAGGCAAAGTAATCACTCACTGCTTTCCTGGTGCTCGTGTTCTCGATGTCGCTGCGCAGGTTCCCGAGATCCTGAGCGGTGACGAGCGCATCGGAGCTGTCGTGTTGCACGCGGGAACGAACGACACCAGGCTGCGGCAGACGGAGGTTCTGAAGAAGGACTACAAGAGCCTGGTCGAGACGGTGCGCAGAACATCGCCTGAAGCAACGATCATCGTGTCTGGACCCCTTCCCACGTACCGACTAGGACATGAAAAGTTCAGTAGATTATTTGCTCTAAATGAATGGTTATTGTCATGGTGTAATGAACAGAAACTGCTCTTTGTAAATAATTGGAATCTTTTCTGGGAGCGACCTAGGCTCTTCCGTCCTGATGGCCTTCACCCCAGCAGAATCGGAGCGGCTCTTCTGTCGGACAACATCTCCAGGGCGTTACACACCACCATATGACTAGTAAGTACAGATCACAGTCTTTCCTGTACTAACTTAATTGACATAAGTACCAATGTAGAACATTATATAGAAACTGTGTCTATTCCTCGTTTAGTGAGATCAAACATTAAATCTACTGTAAGATCCAGGAAAAATCTAATTGTGATTAAACCAGAAAATCTCAATATTAGTGAACAAAAACAATTGTGTCCTAACTTAATTAACATAAGTACCAATGTAGAACATTATATAGAAACTGTGTCTATTCCTCGTTTAATGAGATCAAACATTAAATCTACTGTAAGATCCAGGAAAAATATAATTGTGATTAAACCAGAAAAGCTAAATATTAGCGAACAAAAACAATTTCTAAAACTAGGTCTTCTAAACATTAGATCGCTCACACCTAAGGCGGTTATTGTAAATGAAATGGTCACAGATAAAAGTTTTGATGTACTTTGCCTTACTGAAACCTGGCTTAAGCCAAATGATTATTTCGGTCTAAATGAGTCTACTCCGCCAGGATACTGTTATAAGCATGAGCCCCGTCTGATTGGTCGTGGCGGCGGTGTTGCAACAATCTATAGAGATATTCTTAATGTTACTCAGAAAACAGGTCACAGGTTTAATTCGTTTGAAGTACTAGTGCTAAATGTTACGCTCTTAGATGCAAGAAAGAAATCCGTATTATCTCTAGCCTTGGCTACTGTGTATAGACCTCCAGGGCCCTATGCTGATTTCTTAAAAGAGTTTGCTGACTTTCTCTCAGATCTGTTGGTCAATGTCGATAAAGCATTAATTGTTGGAGATTTTAACATACACGTAGATAACACAAATGATGCATTAGGGGCTGCGTTTACAGATCTATTAAACTCCTTTGGGATCAAGCAAAACGTCACTGGTCCCACTCATCGTCTTAATCACACACTAGATTTAATTATATCACATGGAACCAACCCAACCGATATAGATATTATACCGCAAAGTGATGATGTCACTGACCATTACATGGTAACTTGCATACTGCGTACTGCTGAAATCTGTCATGTTGCGCCACGTTATCGACCAGGCAGAACAATCATTCCAACCACTATAGATAGATTCTCAAATAGCTTACCTGATCTGTCTCAGCTGCTCAGTGAACCCAAACAAACAGATGAACTAGAGGAAATGACTAGCAGTATGAGCAACATTTTATCTAGCACATTAGAAATCGTTGCACCAATTAGATTAAAAAAGGTTAGAGAGAAAACTAAAGCACCATGGTACAACAGTGCTACACATGTTATCAAGAGAGAAACTCGTAACTTAGAGCGGAAATGGAAACAAACTAATTTAGAGGTCTTTAGAATCGCGTGGAGAGATAGTATGTCACGTTATAAAAAGGCCCTAAAAGCAGCCAGGGCTGAGCATCTCCGCAAACTAATAGAAAATAATCAAAATAACCCAAGGTTTTTATTTAACACCGTGGCTAGACTAACAAATAAACAAGCATCGCCTGAGCAAAATATTCCGTTACAGTTTAGTAGTAATGATTTTATGAATTTCTTCACTGAGAAAATAGAAAGCATCAGAAATAAAATTGTAAATGTACAATCTTTAATGATGTCTTATGATTCAACCGCTACTATCGCCCCTCAAGAACTACTACACCGCTTTACAACTTTAGGACAGGAAGAGCTAAATAAACTTATCATTGCATCTAAACCAACAACATGTTTATTAGATCCAATACCCACTAAACTACTCAAAGAGTTGTTACCTGTATTGGAAGAGCCTCTTCTCAATATTATTAACTCGTCTTTATCTTTAGGTCATGTTCCAAGAATATTCAAGCTGGCAGTCATAAAACCTCTCATTAAGAAGCCACAATTAGATCATAATAACCTAGCAAATTACAGACCAATTTCAAATCTTCCTTTTATGTCTAAAATACTAGAAAAAGTTGTGTCCGCTCAATTGTGCTCTTTCTTGCAAGAAAATGATATCTATGAAAAATTTCAATCAGGATTCAGGCCGCATCACAGCACAGAAACTGCGCTCCTTAAAATCACAAATGATTTACTTCTAGCTTCTGACCAAGGCTGTATCTCAATACTAGTTCTACTCGATCTTAGTGCTGCATTCGATACTATAGATCATAAAATACTCATAGATCGACTTCAAAATTATACTGGTGTTCAGGGACAGGCATTAAACTGGTTTAGATCGTACTTATCAGACCGCTACCATTTTGTCTGTCTAAATGGGGAAAAATCCAGGATGATGTCAGTAGACTATGGGGTGCCGCAAGGATCCGTATTAGGCCCTCTGCTATTCTCAATATATATGCTACCGCTTGGTAATATTATAAGAAAACATGGAATTAATTTCCACTGTTATGCTGATGACACTCAATTATATATTTCATCACGACCGGACGAAAACGCTAAATTATCTAAACTGACAGCATGTGTTGAAGATATTAAATACTGGATGACGTGTAATTTTCTGCTATTAAATTCAGATAAAACGGAGGTATTACTTATTGGTCCAAAAAACTGCCCACAAAACCTTGCACAATACAACTTTACCTTGGAAGGATGTCCTGTCACTTTATCCACTACAGTAAAAGACCTAGGTGTTATACTAGACCGCAACCTGACATTCGAAAATCATATTTCATATGTTACAAGAACGGCATTTTTCCACCTTAGAAACATTGCTAAGCTACGTAACATGCTATCTATTCCTGATGCAGAAAAGTTAGTTCATGCATTCATGACCTCGAGATTAGATTACTGTAATGCTTTATTAGCTGGTTGTCCTGCATCCTCAATAAACAAACTACAGTTAGTCCAAAACGCAGCTGCTAGAGTTCTTACTAGGTCAAGAAAATATGATCATATAACACCAATTTTATCATCTCTACACTGGTTACCTATTAAGTTCCGTATCAATTACAAATTATTGCTACTGACCTATAAAGCCCTAAATGGTTTAGCTCCAGTGTATCTAACGGATCTTCTATCGCCCTACAACCCATCGCGCTCTTTAAGGTCACTAAACTCTAGGCTTCTGGTCATTCCTAGGATATCCAAGTCCACTAAAGGAGGGAGGGCTTTTTCACATTTGGCTCCTAAACTCTGGAATAGTCTTCCTGATATTGTCCGAGGTTCAGACTCGCTGTCCCAGTTTAAAACTAGATTAAAGACACATCTCTTTAGCCAAGCATTCACATTATAATTACCTTTTATACTACAGTTAAATCGGAACAACAGCATTAATATAATATTCTGAACAGCAGCTACGCTAATTATTTCCCATCTGCTTTTCTGTTGTTATCTCGGGACACTAGTCCCGAGGTAAATAGTTCGTCAGCTCCGGTTGGTATCCAGCCTCTCATGAAGACTTTGGATGCCCCAACACCTGTGATGAGACGACTCCACGCCTGTGAAGAGACGACTCAACGCCAGCGTTGTTATGGCCTAAATTAATACACGACTGATTATCTTTTTCGAACATTGTTCTTTAACATTGTGTTTTTTAACATTTTTTATACTGTTCATCTATGAAATGCACTTTCTGTAAAGCTGCTTTGAAACAATGTGTATTGTGAAAAGCGCTATACAAATAAATTTGAATTGAATTGAATTGAATTGAATTGAATGGGAAAATCCAAGTATGGCCATTTTACCCACATATTTCATAATGTAAAATGGTATATGAATGCATTTCATTATATCTTTCATAACATAGTTCAGAGTCATCAAAGTTTGTTTTTAAAAAAAATCCTGAAACCTAAAAATGCATTGTTAAATTAAAAATAAATCCCATTGTTTTAGCCTATACATGTAATTTCATGTAATTTAATTTTTTTAACAACTGAGTCCTGGTGTCAACTACAGAAGACATATCACAAATGAATAAAATATAATTTTTCCCCAAAAAAATCAATTTGTTTCTTATGCTCTAAACAATGTAATCACATGAAAAAATACTAAATTCAAAACCCTTTTTTTCTGGGTCCCAGGAGGATATGATGACTCACAAAGACGTTATATGATTGACAGGTAAACAGCTAATCCTGTTCCTCCCTCTCTCTCTCTCTCTCTCTCTCTCTCTCTCTCTCTCTCTCTCTCTCACTCACTAACTGTTGAGTTGTGTATTCCAGCTGGGTTCTTTTCTCTAGTTTCTGATGTTTGATGTCTCTGCTGAGCCCCTAGCTTCCCTCATGAGATTTGTGTGTGTGTGTGTGTGTGTGTGTGTGTGTGTGTGTGTTGTGTGTGTGTGTGTGTCAAGTCCAGGTGTTTGCTATTTGGTGGATGTCTGTCATTGTTGGTGTGAATGGGGTGTGGACAGTGAGTCTGAGTGTGTATGTATGTTCAGAGCATGTATACATGGGTGAATTGGGTAGGGTAGAAAAATTCCTCCCTTACCAATGTCACAGACACCTTTATCAGACACACACACAATATCACAATTATTTTCATTTATTGAGATGCAGCAAATATAAACAGATTTCAATTTTACACTCAGCCTGAACAATTTGAGAAGAGCCAAGTTGAGTGAAATCTTATTCTTATTCACAGTGCTACACACATTTGATCTAAATTTATATGCATTGGTATTCCAGAAAATAAAGTTTGTAATCTTTCATTAAATGCAATAACTTGTGGAATGACTGTACTTTTCAGCTGTCACCAAAGCTGTCTTATTGTTCACTCCTTACCTTATAAAATAAATAAAATTCAATGAATGGCTCCTTTAAAGCTGAAGTGAGTATCTTACACACCCTCCAGGAGCTTACGTTCTGCCAGTGAACAACGCCTTGTGGTGCTATACCAGAGAGGCATGAAATCGCTCTCACGGACCTTTTCCTGGACCGCCCCCACTTGGTGGAATGACCTGCCTATCTCAATATGTGCGGCCGAGTCTGTAGCCATTTTCAAAAAACATCTAAAGACACATCTCTTCCAGCAGCACCTGACCAATCAAGAATAGCACTTAACACTCTATTCATTCTCTGTCTGTCTAATTTATTTTTAAAAAAGAAGAAGAAAAAAAATCTGTCCTGTGTGTTCTGTGCTAGATTAACTGAGACTTGTTACAGCACTTGCATACTGTTGTCCTTGATTGTTCTAGTTGCTTCTATTGCTCTCATTTGTAAGTCGCTTTGGATAAAAGCGTCTGCTAAATGACTAAATGTAAATGTAAATGTTATATGCCTCCATACAAGGAAAAAAGAAAAGAAAAAAAGAAACCACAAACAGAATAACAGATAATGAAATTTACATTGTTTGAACCAGAGCAATTTTGAAAACATCAATTATCCACAGTATTTACTAGGGCTGGGTAAAAAAAAAATATTGATTTCTCGATTTTAAATTTATTTTAATTTTTATGAACCGATATCGATTCTTAAATCCCAAGATTGTTTTTTTTTGGTCTATGCTGTTTTCATGTGATGCATGAATAAAACTTCACCAAACATTTGCAGCGCGCCTCTTATATCCAATAAATCACATTAAAGGGTTAGTTCACCCAAAATTGAAAATAAAGTCAGTAATTACTCACCCTCATGTTGTTCCAACCATGTAAGACCTTCGTTCATCTTCGGAACATAATTTAGTATATTTTTGATGAAATCTGAGAGCTGTCTCATTCCTCCATAGGCTTTCAGAGGGAATGAAACTTGATGGCCCAGAATAGTAAGTAAAAACGATCAATTTGAGCCTGAGATTACGGCGTTCTTCTTCTACTACTACTAATCTCAGTTCTCGCGCATGCGTCGTGGCACTCCCGCGAACTCTCGTCAGAGGCTCAAATTGAACAACAATAATAGTGGGATAAAGTCGTTATTTTTGTTGTTTTTCCGCTCAAAAAGTATTTTCGTCGCATGATAGACTTAATACAGAGCCACTGTAGTCATTTGGACTCCTTAAATGACGTTTTTACTTACTATTCTGGGCCATCAAGTTTCAGTCCCTCTGAAAGCCTATGGAGGAGTGAGACAGCTCTCAGATTTCATCAAAAATATACTAAATTATGTTCCGAAGATGAACGAAGGTCTTACATGGTTGGAACAACATGAGGGTGAGTAATTACTGACTTTATTTTCAATTTTGGGTGAACTAACCCTTTAAGCTTTGACACTTCTGGTATGAAACAAAGTTCCATCCTTCAAATTGAGTCAATTTTAATATGAAATTCAAATAAATACTGTTTTGGCAGTCTTTAATGTGACAGATTGATGTAGTGCACAGAGCGCAAGTGATCATCTCTTTTTCTTTACTACTAGTTTCAGCACAAAATAAACATGAATGAACATCAGAAAGTATGTTGACAGAATTGTACAACAAGCGCAGAAAGACACAGCTTGTCACGTAATGTTACATTTACCTCAGAAAAACTATTCAGTGACCATAAACTCAATAGTCAGCTATAGAGAAATTAACTCTAGAGAGGAGCATTTTACTAAATATATGCACTATATTACATTTGGTATATTTTTACTTAACATGTTCTTCAATATTTAATATGTTTGTATAAATCCATCATGAAAACAAGTTTTTTTCAAACTGTTTAAATATTTATATTTCATAAATCGGGTTGGAGTAGAAACACATTTACGTCATTATTAAGTTATATTATTATAGCATTATTATAACTGCCTTATGTGCAATTTAAATGTTTGCATTCAAATCAGTTGTTCATTTTTAAGTTGAAAAAAATAGACATGTAGTCTACTGTACCTGATATTATCCAAATGAATTGATATCGAATCAAATTGAATCGAAATGTGTCAATTCCCAGCCCTAGTGTTTACACTTCTCAGGAGAATGGATTAATAAACCAATGTTTTTATTAAAAGTAGCTAAACATGTAGTTCCCTTCTAAAGGAATAGCTTACCCAAAAATAAGAATTCTCTCTTGTTTTTAAACTTTCTTTTTAAACTGAAATTTGTTGAAAATATTCCCCTCCATAGCTCTGAACTATCATTAGTTTTTGTGCACATTCAAACATTAGATAGAAATTTGTGAACTTTCTCAAAGGGACATATTTTCAGCATCTTGGGCCCAATTTTAACAATCTGAGAGCATGGTCTGAAGCTCATGGTGCAGGTGCACTTAGGGCGTGTCCGAATATACTTTTGGTAGTTTAATGACAGGAGAAATGGTCAGTGCGCCAGATGCATGGTCTAAAAGGGTTGTACTTAGTCTCTTAATGAGTCATGGGTGTGTTTTGGGCGTAACAAGCAATAAACCAATCAGAGTCTCACCTCCCATTCCCTTTAAAAGCCAGTTGCGCTCGCACTATGGCAGATTCACTGTTTACATGACGGAATGCGGAAAGACTGAACGCTTCTCCAGAGAGGAATCCTTTTATTTTTAATATTTAAAATTATGTGCTGCTGCGCATACCTGTGTGTGTAATAAGCAGAGTGTATGAGCGTTTTGCACCCCCCTATAGGCACATATTACTAACACGCCCTTTAAATAACACAAAAAATATTGCGCTATTGACTTTAGAGAAGGTTTGTGTTTGGTCAATGTTGGAGTCGTTTTCAGTTCCTCAAAATAGCAACGCGCCAACAATTCGCCTGAACACACCTCGTTTTCAGACCAGCACCCCCATGGGCGAACAGATGGGTGGCAGTACATTTGCTATTTAAACAACGTGGCACTGGACGTAAAAATTATAACTGCGTTGGGCTGAACTTGGGTCGCGAATGGTGTCGCATTGCGCCGGGTGTATGATAGGGCCCCATACATTAAACTTCTGTCAGTTTTTTCATACAAAGCTATATGACAGTCAGATCGACTACTTTTATGGTACTCTTGTGTCTATTTTCCATTTACTTTATTAGGAAAAAACAGGACATGGACATCTCTTTGAGTTCTACAGAAGAAGAAAATTTGTACAGGCTTGGAAGGACCAGAGAGTGAGTAAATTATAACAACATTTCAATTCATAACTTTACACTTTTCCTTTGAGGAACCAGTTTGTGAAACCAAGGAGCATTTATTAGAGCTGTGATTGCTTTTAGTAAACAAGTTAAAATAGTCAAGCCAAGTTTATTTGTATAGCCCTTTTCACAATAAACATTGTGTGATATGTATAGAATATTACTCATCTTGTGGCACACGGCTTTTTTCATATTGCCCACACACACACATTGGGTGTTCATGTTTGATGGGGACTTTCTATAGACATAATGATTCGAATAATGTATATCATAACCTAAACCAACCCATGATGAAAACGTTCTGCATTTTTACATTTTCAAAAAAATACAAATTAAAATATTACCAAAAATGTCCCCACAAGGACAAGATTTCGAAAATTGCCATCTATGTGGGGACATTTTGACCCTGTAACGTATGGTTTACCTGAACCACACACACACACACACACACACACACACACACACACACACACACATTTCACAACACAGAGAGTTCTCCTTCAATGATGGAAACACATGCATAATAAAACTTGTCTTTAGATCTATTTGATATAACACAGCAAATAAAAGGGAAAGAGGATGTTTGGAGGAAGAGGCGTGTCACATTCATGCATGCAAGCGGGATGTCCAATCAGAGAGCTGCGTCACTCACTCACTTCCTTTCCCATCATACAAACACACATGACACAATTAATCAGTGCACTGGAAATAACATACTTAGGGTCTCTGTCTTTGAAAACAAGCTTTCTTTCTCTTTTTACCTTTCTATCTCTCTTCTGCTGCTCATCCGACTCTTTCTGTGCCTAATTCATTTCCTAACTCTTCTGTTGTGTTTCCTGTCTCATAAAGCACTAATCATCCTCCATTTCTTGTTTCAAGCAAACCAAAGAATCGTTAGACTGGAGCACATCCCTCTCCTTCCTCTTTGTTGTTCATTCTACTCTAATTGGGATCTGTCATCGGCCTGATCTGAGGGTTTATTATTAGAGGGGTGCTTCCTGTTGGAGATAAAAATAATCAAAGAGCTCTGCGGACACATGTAATGAGGAGTCCTCTGGGGCATGTATTGTGTGCGTGTGTGTTTAGGACCAGGGCCCAGTCAGATAAAGTCTCACTGAAGCCTGTCTGACGCTTCATTGTCAGGGGTGAATTCAGGGGTCAGAATGTATGCGATACCCCGATTTCTCTTCCGCCACCTGATCGCCCCATTCATACACAGATCGCGTCAGTGTGCTGTCTGTCAATTAACACCTACTCGCTCCAGTCCCTCCCCTCCAAAATAAGTAAGAAATAAAAAACCTGTGAACCAGACTTGGCCCTCCATTCACTTAGTCTTTCATTACCGCCCACCTCCAGACACACACTCACACATACTTAAACTATCTCTTTTCACCTCAACCGCTACGAGAAAGAGTGAAAGAGCAAACATGTCATCAGCCATTTTGTGCACCTGTCAGCTGCGCAGTGACTGCAAATATAGCAGCTGCTACTTAGTACACAGTGCTAAATTGTTAATTATAAACTATTTGAAAAGCTTGTTCTGCATGATAATGAAATCATCAACATTTTGCATACATGGTGACTGTTCAACAAACAGGAACTGTTATCATTCTCCAAAACAGCTTGTTGAACTGGATTCCAGCAAGTTTTTTTCTCAAAGTGGAAAGTATATGTCGTAAGGTTTTTGAGGGGGAAAAAACTAGTGATTTAGGGTGTTCCTCAGAGATGTTTAACCTTTTGTAATTTAACATTTAACCATAACCATTGGTTATGAATGGGTATATGAAAACAAATAACACTGTAAACCTGAATAAGCTGGCAAAACTAAACAAAATCAAGGCAATCAGTTACAAAATATTTATAAAGACATGTAAGCAGAACGTGCCGATTTTTACTTTGTACTCATACACTTTAATTGCTCTTCAAATATTTGAGTAAGCTAATTCATACATATAATTCAAATTATTAAATTAAAAATGTATAGTAGTGGAAACTTACTAGCTTTAACTAGCTAATACAATAAATGCTGCCTTGCTCATTTTTAATGCTTTGATAGCATTAGCATAGTACTTACTGAATGAGTACAGCGATATAATACATTTAACATAGGCTATATCTGTTCTCAAACTATGCTCATGCTCCACTCGTCACCGTGATTGAGATGTACATGCAGGAACTGTATCAATAACTGTATCAGTAACGGCGCATGCGTTAGCCGAGCACTAACATGAATGACTGATGTAACATTAACGTTTGCAAAACAAATCTTGCTCCATCCTTTATCTTTACTCATAGTAAGACCAACAGACAATGCATTAATAGACAGTTTTAGATAATAGTGGCCCACAACTGATGAGCAGAAGTAAGACAGTAATAACGTGAGTTAGCTGGAAACGTACACAATATAAAACACAAAACAAAGTATTTTGTACACCCGGTAGAAAATATATACATCAATAATTATTCATACAGGTTGTGATTCTGAGGAGAAAGCTGGTCCAAATAATCTGGGTACTGAACCATCTTTCAAGAGCAAGCTTTTTGCGAATCCTGTGTTGAGCTCCGAGATTTGATGAGCAGTCATCAGTAAAATGGCGTGTTTGACGTGTTTGTTTGCAGGTGGACGACCACAAAATAGGCGGGGATTATTCAAATGTCTCATCTAATGACGTAGAAGTGTCACACAGTGGGATTCGAATTACAGACGACTCGTTTAGTTGATTCTTTCTTTTTGGAAGATCATTTAATTTATCGTGCACTTTCGGCTTTACAACTTTGCAGTACATTCACAAACAGCTCCATTACACACTGCATGAAATGGAATGTTTTAAAAAAGATTGTTGGGGCATTTTAAGAGTGTACGCCACTTTATAGGCTACTGCAACTTTACAATCCTGCAGATTTAAATGGATTGTTCACCCAAAAATGAAAATGATGTCATTAATTCCTCACCCTCATGTCGTTTCAAACCCGTTTCGTTCATCTGCCAGCGTTGGAGATGGATGCACACACAGCTTGTGTGGCGTCATACAATTGAGGCTAAACCACTGGAATCACATGGACAACTTTAATGATGTCTTTACTAACTTTGAACGTGTTCATTAAATTCCTGTCTTTGGAGGGGTCAGAGAGCTCACATATTTCATAAAAATATCTTAATTTGTGTTTTGAAGATGAACGGAGGTCTTACGGGTTTGGAACGACATGAGGGAAAGTATGACACAATTTTCATTTTTTTGATTAACTAACCCTTTAAAGTTTGCATTCTTTTATTTCAGCTATAAGTGGTCATGTCACGACATATCCATTTTCTATGGGTCAAACATTTTCATGCAAATTCGCTGGGCAGAGTTCACAAAATTTCAACTAAGGAACACAGCGAAATTTGCATGAGCTTGTGCTTTGTGTCTCCCGCAATCACATGCATATGGGAAAATCAGTTGGAACAGACAGTGTAGGGTTACCTGGTAATTTGGATGAATTTGTACAATCTCCTTCGTATGAATTTGTACAATCTGCCTCAGTGACAGTTATGTTTACTCTAAATCAGAACTAAAAGAAGCTGAATGCACTGCAGTGTCAACATTTAGCATTGTCAATATATTGTTATTATTATGTATAATTTATTCAAAACATACCCATGCACCAGCCTCCAAAATGGCCTTTCATTTTTTTTACAACTTTTTCCAGGTCTTTCCACACTTTCAGTAGCAGCTTGACCTGAGAATATGGTGAAGGATAAACAAATGATAGCTGGATGTTCAGTGTCACAAACACACAAATATTTACAGACAGTGTGTGTCTGAACATGTCAACAATCTGATAGAGTGTAAGGGAGAGCCTGCTTTCACACAGACTCGAAATTCTTTATCATCTTTTTTTTTTATTTCAGCAGAATTCTCAGCCAGCATGACTAAACCTGTGGGTGGTGTGGCATTGTACTAACCAGAGCTTATTCTGATAGTTTGGTGAATAAATGTGAGTAACAGTATTCCATTACAGTTTCATTTTAGATGGGTGGTAATCAAATTACAGTTACATCCTAAAAGTGTTTTAGATTACCAAAGTGATTACTTTGAAATTTTATGTCATTTATTTAATGTTAAACTGTAAGAGGCAATTAATGTAAACAGCAATTAGTGATTCTCTGACTCTGACCGTCTGCAAAAGCATCCTAAGATACAGTTCTGCTCATAAGTTTCATAATGTAAAAATGCAGAAAATGTAAAATGTAAATATTTTTTTCTAACAAAATAAGAGGGATCATAAAAATGTCACTTTTATTTAGTACTGTCCTGAATAAGCTATTTCACAATATATATGTATACATATACTCCTCAAGACAAAATTACTAAATTTATATAAAAATGTACATACCCTTGAATCTTAACTATCTGTTGTTACCTGGATGATCCACAAATGTTCTCATTTTTCATGTTAAATCTAAAAATTGTGACTTTAATAATAATTTAAATAAAAAAAGGTAATTCCAACTTTTTATCTCACAATTCTCACAATTCATAGCAGGGAAGTGCAAGTTTCCATGAAACACAATGCATTAAGAACAGGATGATGAGTACATTTTTCTTATTTTGTTTAAGGATCATATTTGTTCATTCACTCTAAAAAAAAAAAGGTTATGGCACCAAAAATGGTTCTTGGCTCGTAATCATAGGGGAACCTTTTTAAGTGGTATATAGCACCAATTTTGGTGCTTCAGTGGTTCTTCAGAGGTTCTTCAGAGGTTCTTTGACTAAGGTGCTATATAGCACCGCTACCATATACAGAACATGTTAAGATATGGTGCTATATAGCACCAAAAGTGGTTCCTCTATGATTACGACGAAGAACCATTTTTGGTGCCATATAGAACCTTTTTTTTTTAGAGTGTTTAGTACTGCCCTTCAGAAGCTAATAACTACATGTTTCCCAGAAGAAAACAATTTACAATTTACCCTGTTCATCCCATTCAAATGTTTACACACCCCAGATCTTAATGCATCGTGTTGCCTTCTTGAGCATCATATTTTATTTTATTTTTTTTCAAGATTGCTTTTTTTGTTTCAAGAAATATTGTGGGAAAACTTATGTTTAAAGTAATATGCAGAGGAAAACCGAGTCCTATGTTTGGTGGTCCCTTTGTGTTACATGCCTTATGAATATTTCAAAGTTGTCACGGTTCATGAATTCACTGGCTCATTCTCTCTCTGTGTGTGTGTGAGTGTGTGTGGAGTGTGAGTGGGAGGCGTGGCTACTGACTACCGGATCATCTGATCATCATCACCACCTGTTGCTCTTCATTACCCGGTCTACTTAATGTCTTGCTAACCACATTGTATTTGTCAGATCGTTGGTTGTGTTTCCTGTGGTCCAGGTCTGTCTTCCATCCGTTATCCCCTGGTGTTTCGCTGTTCCTGTCCTGTTCTGTGGATTCCTCACCATCGTGGATTGTTTCACGGATCTGGCTGCCCGTTGCGTCCCTGCGCCGCCTGATACGTCGCCTGCTTTCGTTCTGACCACCTCTGTTATCACAATCTGTGTTTTGAGTAATAAATTCTGTTTTTCACTCGCAGCTGAATTCGTCTCTGTTTTATGACAAAAGTATTCTAAAGTATTTAGAATAAGTTACAACACTTGTGTAATCTAATGAAATACATTACTTTTTAAATGATGTATTTTGTAATCTGTAGTGAAATACATTTTAAAAGTAATACTGAACATGAGTTTGCAGAGATAAAAATGTGATGCATAGTTTTCAGAATAAAGAACTGGTTAAATTGGATTACAATCGATTATTGACAGCTCGAGATAAAAATGTTAACCACACACATTTCTTACTACACTAAGTAGAAAGAAGAAAAAAAAGAAAACATGCAAAATTCCAACCTTCTGTTCAGTGTTGGAAACAGTTAAGAGGTGAATATCACGGGCATAGGTTATTTTAGAAGAAAAGGGTCTTCCTGCACAGAGGCATAGGAAGGTGAACAGGAAAGAACTTGGCAGAACAGGAAGTGTAAGCACCTGTATCTGATTTGAGGCTGTCAGTTTCTGACTCCATCTCTCCAGAGCCATGTCTATTCTTTAATGAAGCGCAACTGCGTTTTTGTTTTAGCAGTGTGTGTGGGAAAACATGACGGACAGCTGATAATGCAATGTGAACTTGCAGTTACCAAAACATCTGAGGATGAAATAGCTGTTTGTGTATCAGTTTGCTATGTGACTCAGAAAACATTAACAACCATCATAATGAGATCCTAAATCCTAAAATATTGGGTTTCAAGGAAACTGACGATATTATAGTACACACTCACCTAAAGGATTATTAGGAACACCTGTTCAATTTCTCATTAATGCAATTATCTAATCAACCAATCACATGGCAGTTGCTTCAATGCATTTAGGGGTGTGGTCCTGGTCAAGACAATCTCCTGAACTCCAAACTGAATGTCAGAATGGGAAAGAAAGGTGATTTAAGCAATTTTGAGCGTGGCATGGTTGTTGGTGCCAGACGGACCGGTCTGACTATTTCACAATCTGCTCAGTTACTGGGATTTTCAAGCACAACCATTTCTAGGGTTTACAAAGAATGGTGTGAAAAGGGAAAAACATCCAGTATGCGGCAGTCCTGTGGGCCAAAATGCCTTGTTGATGCTAGAGGTCAGAAGAGAATGGGCTGACTGATCCAAGCTGATAGAAGAGCAACTTTGACTGAAATAACCACTCGTTACAACCGAGGTATGCAGCAAAGCATTTGTGAAGCCACAACACGCACAACCTTGAGGCGGATGGGCTACAACAGCAGAAGACCCCACCGGGTACCACTCATCTCCACTACAAATAGGAAAAAGAGGCTACAATTTGCACAAGCTCACCAAAATTGGACAGTTGAAGACTGGAAAAATGTTGCCTGGTCTGATGTGTCTGGATTTCTGTTGAGACATTCAGATGGTAGAGTCAGAATTTGGTGTAAACAGAATGAGAACATGGATCCATCATGCCTTGTTACTACTGTGCAGGCTGGTGGTGGTGGTGTAATGGTGTGGGGGATGTTTTATTGGCACACTTTAGGCCCCTTAGTGCCAATTGGGCATTGTTTAAATGCCACGGCCTACCTGAGCATTGTTTCTGCCCATGTCCATCCCTTTATGACCACCATGTACCCATCATCCATCCATGGCTACTTCCAGCAGGATAATGCACCATGTCACAAAGCTCAAATCATTTCAAATTGGTTTCTTGAACATGACAATGAGTTCACTGTACTAAAATGGCCCCCACAGTCCCCAGATCTCAACCCAATAGAGCATCTTTGGGATGTGGTGGAACGGAGATTCGTGCCCTGGATGTGCATCCCACAAATCTCCATCAACTGCAAGATGCTATCCTATCAATATGGGCCAACATTTCCAAAGAATGCTTTCAGCACCTTGTTGAATCAATGCCACGTAGAATTAAGGCAGTTCTGAAGGCGAAAGGAGGTCAAACACAGTATTAGTATGCTGTTCCTAATAATCCTTTAGGTGAGTGTATATTCAAAGCAAGAACCCTCTGACACTGAAGTTAACGCCATGGTAGGGATGTGACGGTGAGGAAATTTTCCCACCGGTCAATTGATGTGTGACAACACCGGTAATACCGGTATCACCGGCGGAGGCTTTTAAATCTAAAGTAACATGCACACTACCGCTCTGAACTGAAAACGCGCCAGTGCGCGCACACCGTGAATGACAGCTCGTCTGTAAATGCGCGCTCTGTGAGGCCATGGGTGCGTCTCAATCAGTTCCCTAGTTCAGTAGTCAGGGCACTGATCAAGCATTGATCAGTCTATGATTGAGATGCACACCATGAATGAATGACAGTTCGTCCCCTTGTTTATACTCGACGCGCCCGCACGAGCGCGAGGGTGCGCGCGGCAAAAAATAAATGCGCGGAGCCAGGCGAAAGTAAACAATGCGCGCTCTGTGCGGCCGTGCACATTTTACTTTCAGTTTTGAATTAGCGCCAATTCGGCTGCGGGTTGCTTGAATTGTGGGTTCATTAGCCTATTATTTTTAATGAAAAACACAACAACAAAACAAATGACAAACTCCCTTAAATAGGCGCTTTTACCTTTCGCTTTGAAACCAAATCTTCCGCGATCATCTCAGTCTGCTCCTCACTCTTAAATCTGATGAATGACTCCTGCCGCTGCCGAGACTCACGGTCGGATCCTGCTTTATTAAGCAGATACGTTCAGTTTTTATTTGTATTGTCTGTTCTCTAACTGAACTAAATTATTTTATTACTATAAAAAAATCAAAAAGACGGTGGGCGGTGCCACGGTGGGCAAGTGATGTAACCGGTGTTGAGTCTGGACACCGGTAACACCGGCAACACCGACTATCGTAGCAAGCCTACGCCATGGTAGTGCAAATGTTCCTGAACCTGTGAAAATTTAGCTTCAAGTCCAGCCTTTACTATTATCTCCATCTTCCCAATCATTACCAAAATGGTAGCGACAGTGAGTGCAGTCTATAATCCTGAAAAAAATTATGTTTTATAAACAAGGTTCGGGAGAAGCACGTTCAGATAATTGACACAGGTAGAGAGCACTCAGCTAATCAACAATAGAGGTATATATACACACGGCAGTCCTACCTCCGTTTGTTGACAGTTATCAGCAAACCTTCCACCACCCCTTCGCCACACCTTTTAACTCTAAAACCATTTACATATATGGGGGGGTACTCTGGGTTCGGGCCTAATTCCGAGCTCGAAGCCCTCCCCCCAGACAGCACGCCAAATACGCATTGAATTACTCTCTATAAATTATATGTAAGTGCAAACTCGTGAATTCAATAATTTTGGCATTTAAATTAAGTTCTTAAGTTTGGCAGTTCGAGAAAGGCAGTTCACATTACATTGTGCTTTATTGCATACTGCACATTTTAAGAAGTGTAACATCCATTCTTTGAATGCAGAAAATGTGCATATTGTGTAGAAATTGGATTATTTCAGTAAAAGTAAGAGTATGCTTTTCAAACAGCAGTAGAATTTTTTTATAAAAATGTTTTACTTGTTTTATTTAACTATTGACTACAATTACATGTGTACTAATAATGTAATTTTTTCCTCACACAAAAAAGCAGAGCAAGTACTTACAAGTACTTGCAAGTACTTGGTGCTATATAGCACTAAAAAAGGTTCCCCTATGATTACGAGCCAAGAACCATTTATGGTGCCATATAGAACCTTTTTTTTTAGAGTGTATGAATTCTGGTTATTTTCACCACAGACCCCAATGAACAGCACAAACAATGAACTCACATAGAGTAAGTGTGTTGCTGGCCATTTTTATTGATGTCAAATGCATATTTCTATACTGTAAAATCCAACAGCGATTCTAACTAACACTTTTTAGTTAACTTTACTTAATGTCTTAACTTAATTGTAAAAATTTGTGGTGGGCCGTTATCGGCGTTAATGTGAGACCGGGCGATAAAAAAAGCTATGATGACTTTCACCTTGATATTTTAGCGCGGATGTACACCTAGCCGAATTGCACTGTAGGGGCGAGAGAACGAGTCTTCGAACCTCTGTGCCTACTAGTGTTGTCAAAAATATTGATATTTCGCTATGTATCGATACTGAAATATCTGAAACGATACAATACTCATTTTCTACAGTATCGATATCAGCTGCGCTCCGACTGACAGCGAGCTGACACGCACCCGCATCCTCTCATTCAGTCCGTTTAATCCTCTGAACATTGCGAATGGGTGTTCTGCTGGACTAGTGTTCTGCTGGTTAATATTGGTGTGACCGGTCTAAATTTCGAGCGGGGTTGCACATAACGTTAATTCTACTAATTCCCACAGTTTTCGTGCTCGCATCTGAAGCGCACACACACATACCTCTTTATACCTAAAGAAAATGTCTTTATTTCAATGTTTTCAATATACTGCATTATACTCACAATGCACAATGCTGTCACATAAACTTTCTACAGCACCTCAAAAGAGTGATGACTTCTTTACTGCTGTGTTAATGAAGCTGTGCATGACAACGTCATCACTGTACGTCATGTGATTAAAGTAATTTAAAAAAAATGCCTGTTTATTGCACTTAAAGCTGCAGTGTGTAACTTTTTTGGGTAAAAAAATTCTCCAAAATCAATCAAGTACATAACCAGCCAGTGTTCAAAACTATCTCCTTACCTTAGCCCGATTGACACCGGTAAGCTTGTAATAATGTGTTATAATTTGAGTGGAACAGGTGGATTTCTGCTGGAAATTAGAGCATGTCTTGCGTCAATACGTCACGTCTGTATCATTTTGATGGCGGATTGTAATCCAGAAAGGACCAAATGACAATCATCAGTGACAACTGGAGATTCACCCATAGTCAAAAGCAAAAGATTAGAGTGCACAGAAATTGAAATCAGATAACACTAATACACACTAAATACAGGATCATTAGATTTAATCACTGTTGGTAGCGCGATTTATTGTAATGCTTTTTTTCTCAGTTGGTCAGAACAAAAGTGGCAGACATGTTACTTACTTGTTCAGATGACATTTTGCGGTGAAAATTCTTATTTGGTCATACGTCCAAGACATAGAATCTGTGATTCCGAAGTACAGTATCCACACTAGTGCGGTGAATGGATGACAGCCACACAAACTCCTCAAAAACATTAGATTCATCCGCACTGAGGAGCCGTGCCGATGCACAACCCATGTAAAGATGATAATTCAGCAAATAACTGCAATTGCAGGTTTCAAACAGAGATGGCGACAAAGAGGCAAAACTTACGGACTGCAGCTTTAAAATCTGCATATGGCACATATTTTGATCCATTTATGGTTACTACAATTATGACCTTAATCACATCAACATCAACCTATAATATCACATTATGAAGGTGCATGCAAGTCAGTTATGGACGGTCATTAAAAATAGAACAAACAGTAATGATTTCAAGGGTGACTGTGTGTTGTTTGATGATGACAATGAAGATGAGGATGCAATCAGATGACAGATAAACTATACTGTACCAAATATCAGAGAATATGACATTAGGTTTCACATGAATGATGACACTGCTCTTTACTGTAATGCTAATGCGTTTTGTAGTGATACTGCCTTTCGTGCCATAGTTTCAGATCCTCCCCGGCTTTCTGATAGGCTTTTCCTGCTGGGCAGGAGTGCCGATTGACGGCCATCGGCTTGACAGACCCCCGCCTGCTTTAATCAGCTTTGGTTCCGAAATCTAAAAGGTTTTTAAAAAAAGCCTCTGAGGATTGTCCCAAAAACAAACACAGAACAACACTTCCCTATAAGGGCTCACAGCTTGTGACTTTGAAGTGAACACCCAAACACACACTCCTCTATAGGCACTTTCTGAGGGAGCTGAACACTAATAAAGCAAAAAGAAAACACAGGCTGTGTGCTGGGTGTATGCATGCGTGTGTGTGTGTGTGTGTGTGTGTGTGTGTGTGTGTGTGTGTGTGTGTGTGTGTGTGTGTGTGTGTGTGTGTGTGTGTGTGTGTGTGTGTGTGTGTGTGTGTGTGTGTGTGTGTGTGTGTGTGTGTGTGTGTGTGTGTGTGTGTGTGTGTGTGTGTGTGTGTGTGTGTGTGTGTGTGTGTGTGTGTGTGTGTGTGTGTGTGTGTGTGTGTGTGTGTGTGTGTGTGTGTGTGTGTGTTTTCTAAAGAGAGAAAGAGAAAGAGAAAGAAGGGAATTGACAGAGAAGACACACCCTGTTGCACATTTACACTGCTGACCTCTGTGAGGCAGCCTGCAGTATGAGGAAATAAACTGAGAAGGAAAAAAGAAAAGAGCTTCAAGAATTAGCTCGCCCGTATAATGAAAGTAGTACAAAGCTAGTGTATGTCTTCAGAAAACACGACATAGCCTATAGTTGTTTGGTCTATACTTTTACCACACTCTCTTGTCGTTCAGCTTCACAATGGGCGAAGATGCCCGCCTTAAGAACAATGTAGATTTACTTTTAAATTACTTTTAAACTTCTTTAAATGTTGTCATTATGTGGCATTGTTTGTAGAATTTTGAGGAAAATAATGAATGTAATCAATTTTGAAATAAGGCTGTAACATAACAAAATGTGGAAAAAGTGAAGTGTTGTGAATACTTTCTGGATGCACTGTAGACACAAAACACATTGATATGCAACATCATACAATGTCATAGATCACTGTTTTCCAGAAACACACATTTAGATCAATTACCCTCAAAGCTGTTTTGGCTGACTAAATCTTACAAATGTCATTTTTTGTGTTTGGAATGTTTGGGAATGATTGGAATGACTCCTTGAAAAAGTAACTCAGATATTTTGTGGTAAATTTATTGCATTACTTAACTAGTTACCTGACAAAAGTAATCTTTTTACGTAACTCGAGTTACTTGTAAAGCATTAATCCCCAACACTGATCATGGTTGAGCTAAATTCATGCTCCTATTCTTATGACCACAATTATGTATACTAGGTGACATTTCATTATCAAAGGCTTAGTTCACCCAAACATGAAAAAATGTCAGAATTTACTCTCATGTCGTTCCAAAGACTTTCATTCATCTTTGAAACACAAATTAAGATCTTTTTGATGAAATCTGAGAGCTTTCTGTCCTTCCATTGACAGCTACAACTTTGATGCTTCAAAAAGTTCATAAAGAGATCATAAAACTAATCCATATGAATCCACTTCCTTTCATAGAAGGCAGACAGTTGGTGTGCCATCAAGCTTATAGCAGAGGCATTTATTTAAATAAAATAACATATTTTGAATAGTGTTCATATAGGGAAAACTGCCCAAAAAAGGGGTAGTGGTGTCCTCCATGTAATACTCAGTGAAGGGACGGGAGTTATGAGGGGGTTTGGTCCAGTTATGGTTTTGGGGGTCTGACAACCACGCATTTATTTAGTGGCTCTGCTCGCTCCCAAACCTGATAACTGTATGTGTGTACAGTCAGCAACTGTGCCTTTCTGGACCTGAGAGGATACCACTTGCTTCACTTATTGTCTATGGCCCTTTATTTAGTATATGCCCCTCAGCTGAGGTTGTGTAGCATGCAACAGTCCTCACACATATTTTCAGCAGCCTTGGTTCCGTTCGCACACTACCACCATTAAAACCTAACCATGTTATCCCTAAAATCAAAAATTATATGTGAATAACACTGTAAAAGCACCCAACCCTAAACCCAAATACATTGGCAAAACTCAAAAAACAATTGAGGTAATCAGCTACATAAAAAAAATGTAAGTTAAGAAATTAAAAGTCCAAGTGAACGGAACTTGCAGATTTTTATTTTGTACCCAAACATTTTAATTGCTCTTAAAGGGTTAGTTCACCCAAAATTGAAAATAAAGTCAGTAATTACTCACCCTCATGTTGTTCCAACCATGTAAGACCTTCGTTCATCTTCGGAACATAATTTAGTATATTTTTGATGAAATCTGAGAGCTGTCTCACTCCTCCATAGGCTTTCAGAGGGAATGAAACTTGATGGCCCAGAATAGTAAGTAAAAACGTAATTTAAGGAGTCCAAATGACTACAGTGGCTCTGTATTAAGTCTATCATGCGACGAAAATACTTTTTGAGCGGAAAAACAACAAAAATAACGACTATTATTGTTCAATTTGAGCCTCTGACGCCACGACGCATGCGCGAGAACTGAGATTAGTATAGTAGAAGAAGAACGCCGTAATCTCAGGCTCAAATTGAACAACAATAATAGTGGGATAAAGTCGTTATTTTTGTTGTTTTTCCGCTCAAAAAGTATTTTCTGAGATTACGGCGTTCTTCTTCTACTACTACTAATCTCAGTTCTCGCGCATGCGTCGTGGCACTCCCGCGAACTCTCGTCAGAGGCTCAAATTGAACAATAATAGTGGGATAAAGTCGTTATTTTTGTTGTTTTTCCCGCTCAAAAAGTATTTTCGTCGCATGATAGACTTAATACAGAGCCACTGTAGTCATTTGGACTCCTTAAATGACGTTTTTACTTACTATTCTGGGCCATCAAGTTTCATTCCCTCTGAAAGCCTATGGAGGAGTGAGACAGCTCTCAGATTTCATCAAAAATATACTAAATTATGTTCCGAAGATGAACGAAGGTCTTACATGGTTGGAACAACATGAGGGTGAGTAATTACTGACTTTATTTTCAATTTTGGGTGAACTAACCCTTTAATTAAAAAATATTTGAGTAAATTAATTCCTATTATCATATATTCAATTATCATGGTAACACTTTACAATAAGGTTCATTAGTTAACTACATTAGTAAACATGAACTAATAATGAACTGCAATTATAAAGCATTTATTTATATTTGTTAATGTTCATTTCAACATTTACTACTTTATTAAAATCTTTATTAACATTAGTTAATTCACCGTGAACTAAAATAAACAAACCATGAACAGCTGTATTTTTAATAACTAACTTTAACAAAGATTAACTCATACAGTTACAAATGTATTGCTCATAATACATTAACTAATGTTAACTAATGAAACCTTATTGTAAAGTGTTACCATTATCATGTAATCTCAACTTAAATATTTTTAGTAGTGTCAACTTGGCTAGCTTTCACTAGCTAATACAACAAATGCTTAAACAATTCTTTGATAGCATTAGTATAGCTAGCAATTGCTGAATGAGTAAGGCAATATCAAATATTAAACATATCTGTTCTCAAATCAAGCAAAAAATAGAAAAATCCCAGCCCAGTTTCAGTTCAATTTAAAGGATTAGTTCACTTTTAAATAAACTTTTGCTGATAATTTACTCACCCCCATGTCATCCAAGATGTCCATGTCTTTCTTTCTTCAGTTGAAAAGAAATTAAGGTTTTTGATGAAAACATTCCAGGATATTTCTCCATATAATGGACTTCAATGAGCCCCAAACGGTTCGAGGTCCAAATGACAGTTTCAGTACAGCTTCAAAGGGCTTTAAACTTCACCAGATGATGAATAAGGGTCTTATCTAGCGAAACGATCAGTTTCTGTGAGAAATCCGAGCAGTATTTATGCTATTACTTTACCTCTTATCAGTCGAACGTGATAATCTCTGAGCTCCGCCATAACTTCCGCTAAGTGAGGTCAAATATGGGCGTGGTCATACATATATCGATCGTAGATGCCTCATTCTACTGATCCGTGCAGGCGCTAATGAGGCATCTACGTAAACATCTATGACCACGCTTGTATTTGACCTCACTTAGCGGAAGTTATGGTGGAGCTCAGAGATGATCACGTTCGTCTGATAAGAGGTAAATAATATCATAAATACTGCTTGGTTTCTCGCAGAAACTGATCGTTTTGCTAGATAAGACCCTTATTCATCGTCTGGTGTCGTTTAAAGTCCTTTGAAGCTGCACTGAAACTGTCATTTGGACCTTGAACCGTTTGGAGCTCATTGAAGTCCATTATATGGAGAAAAATCCTGGAATGTTTTCATCAAAAACCTTTATTTCTTTTTGACTGCAGAAAGAAAGACATTGACATCTTGGATGACATGGGGGTGAGTAAAATATCAGCAAAACTTTATTTAAAAGTGAACTAATCCTTTAAGTTTGTCTAAATTAAAAGAAACAAAACTCAAAACAATGAAACAGATTCAGTTCAGATTACTTATAATGTATCAGTTTTGAGAACTCAAAATAAAGAGGAAGTTCTAAATACTCATAAAAGTTAATTTGATTGAAATTATTTGTTTAATTTGAGTTGGGTTTATATTCAAACCAATTAATTATGTTGAGCGTTAGGATTTACAGTGCACTGTAAAATGTGATCAATTGACTTAACTAAAAAAAGTGCCTTAAAAAAAGTACTAAACTTCAATTGTAATTGAAAAAAAGTTATGTGCAGTTGACAATTCCACATACCTTTTTTTTTTTTTCAATTATGCATGAAGTTTATTTACTTAATTATTTATTTATTTATTTACTTTAAAGGCAACGGGTTCCCGAGCTTTTTTTAAGTAAAAAAAAAAAATGGAACTGCTGTGTGAATTATTTACTTGTAGGTAGCTTTGCATTATGATATGGCACTAATGGGCTAAGTCCCGGATGTCATCTATATCTAGGACCATCCTCATCTGCTGCGGAGATGCAAAGCCTGTTCTGCCAAATTCTAAGAGCCAGGCAGGATTACCCACACCGAATGAAACTTTAGCCCCATTTCAAAGAGACTGGCAGGGATTAGACAATTACCTGTTAATGCTCTCATCTGCCAAGAGTCCACAGTAAACAGTCCTCATCTGGACCTGATTATGCCTATAAACACACACACACACCTAAACACTCTTAAAGTATCACTCTACAAGAGAAACAGCCTACACTTTCATTCACATACTTTACTGCATTTTGATCGTTTTCATTTACAAACACTCTGAAGACACAGATATAGATATCCATTTCATGGAGGTTGTCCAATCTATGTGTTAATGATGTCAGTGTGAAACACTATAGCCGCAAACGTTAACAAGTGTCCTTCTCTTGGTGGGCCATGGTTTCCTTTAAAAGCTTCTCTAATGGGAAGATATCTCAGAAATAAAACTTTGGACATGAATGGGACATTAGAACTTTTGCTACTGGCACACTAAAACGATGACCTGATGTCTGTAAAACATGTATTCTCTTATTATTTCATTTAGACAGAAGTCCATGTTATGTCCTATGGTGTTGGTACATTTCTGATTGTAATGTCACAATCCTGTATAATTCAGCACGGATCACCGGAAGCATCGTAACAATATTTTTAACCTCCAAATCTCTCTTCTAGCAGGTTATGAAAGTATGTAGTACTTAAATCCTATAAACGTTGAATCTCCCTTTAAACAGAGTTCGGAGTTCAAGACTTTTTAGACAGGGCTGTCAGTTTGTTTTCCTTCTCTAGTTATTATTAGCCTTACATAAGAACAATACAAGTCTACGGTATGAACATCACTGAAACATGCTGTATATTCTGAAGTTTTATAATAAGTGAAAGCAGGACATGAAAACAGAGAAATTAACTCTCAAGAATATCATACAGAGGTTTTGGAAAGATCGGAGGAGACAGAATGATTGAGGGATGTAGTGAATAAAAGGAGTGAGATATGTGGAGGTTTTGAATCCTTTTCCCTGCGGATTTGAAGACGTCCTGTTTTACTTTTCCTTTCCTGCAGGAAGCTACTCCACACTGTGTGCAAAGACCTCACACACACACATACACACACCATTTCAATCACATGTGCAAATAAATAAGAGCGCTTATAACCAGATGCACAGCACACTTCACAAATACATTTTTCTCACTACATGCTTGAACAAATCAGTGCATTTTGTCACAAGTGCTTCATTGCTCTGAACTTTCATTCTGTATTAAATGATTGCCAATATTTGTTGTAGTACTCGATTTGTTGTCGGTCTCGACCACATTTGTACTCTGTATCAGACTAAGAGGATTCAGGATTTTATTTCAAGACCAGTCAAGACCACTGATATTACTAAATTACTGGTACATTGTCTGATTTATTTATTAACATCGTTAATGTGAACTTACTGTTTCAGATACAATCAATAACTTATTTCTATTCTGATTTATTTATTGCACCGGTTCAGAAATGAATGAGGGATTGTATCAAAAATGTCACCAAAATTAATACAAATGCTCACAAAATTCAAGATATTGTTGTAAAAAAGTACATGTATGAGATCTGGATTGTTATATTATAACATGTGATATAATTAAGCAATATCACAAGAGCAAGACAGCTTGAACTCTTGACATGATATTGCTTTTATACAAACATTCAATAATTTTTTCAAACATTATTCTCAGCATTATTTATGCATTTGTAATTTACCAATTCAGATGCATCTTCTGTACCACCTCTGCATTGCAAAGATGAATTTTGTTGTTAGTGATTTCATTTGAATGGTAACAACTCAAGTGTCTTATTCTAATTATATTTATTGTTAAAAAATAAGACATGTCTCAGGTGG
The DNA here is from genome assembly GCA_023566225.1 of Romanogobio albipinnatus. Classification (NCBI taxonomy): domain Eukaryota; kingdom Metazoa; phylum Chordata; class Actinopteri; order Cypriniformes; family Gobionidae; genus Romanogobio; species Romanogobio albipinnatus. The sequence continues at coordinate 54,925,141 of CM042247.1, forward strand.
TAATGTGGATCTTTATGAATTTAAGGAGTGCTGGTCTGGTCTTGGTCTTGTCTCGGTCACAACCCCTCAATGTCTTGGTCTTGTCTCGGTCTCGGTCTCTGTCTCAACCCCTCAAAGTCTTGGTCTTGTCTTGGTCTCAACCCCTCAAAGTCTTGGTCTTGTCTCTGTCTCAACCCCTCAATGTCTTGGTCTTGTCTCGGTCTCAACCCCTCAATGTCTTGGTCTTGTCTCGGTCTCAACCCCTCAGTGTCTTGGTCTTGTCTTGGTCTCAACCCCTCAGTGTCTTGGTCTTGTCTCTGTCTCAACCCCTCAATGTCTTGGTCTTGTCTCGGTCTCAACCCCTCAATGTCTTGGTCTTGTCTTGGTCTCAACCCCTCAGTGTCTTGGTCTTGTCTCTGTCACAACCCCTCAATGTCTTGGTCTTGTCTTGGTCTCAACCCCTCAGTGTGTTGGTCTTGTCTCTGTCTCAACCCCTCAATGTCTTGGTCTTGTCTCGGTCTCAACCCCTCAATGTCTTGGTCTTGTCTTGGTCTCAACCCCTCAATGTCTTGGTCTTGCCTCTGTCTCAACTCCTCAAAGTCTTGGTCTTGTCTTGGTCTCAACCCCTCAAAGTCTTGGTCTTGTCTCTGTCTCAACCCCTCAAAGTCTTGGTCTTGTCTCTGTCTCAACCCCTCAAAGTCTTGGTCTTGTCTCTGTCTCAACCCCTCAAAGTCTTGGTCTTGTCTCTGTCTCAACCCCTCAATATCTTGGTCTTGTCTCGGTCTCAACCTTCAATGTTTTGGTCTTGTCTTGGTCTCAACCCCTCAAAGTCTTGGTCTTGTCTCTGTCTCAGCCCCTCAATGTCTTGGTTTTGTCTTGGTCTCAACCCCTCACAGTCTTGGTCTTGTCTCTGTCTCAACCCCTCAATGTTTTGGTTTTGTCTTGGTCTCAACCCCTCAATGTCTTGGTCTTGTCTCTGTCTCAACCCCTCAATGTCTTGGTCTTGTCTTGGTCTCAATCCCTCACAGTTTTTGGTCTTGTCTCGGTCTCAACCTTCAATGTCTTGGTCTTGTCTCGGTCTCAACCCATCAATGTCTTGTTTTTTTTCTTGGTCTCAACACACTCTGGTCTTGGATTATGTGGTCTTGACTACAACACTAGTATTTTCACACCTATACTACAACAATTTTAGGCACCCAAAACGAGACATTTTTAGCAGAGAGAAAGCTACATTAATTATTAAGAGGAAAATGAATGCATGATTAGAGATGAGGAGAACTGTAAAATGTCAGACAGCTGTGTGACGTGGTCGCAGTGTCATGGCTGCATTAACGTCTCTTGTTGTCGTGGAGACAGGATGCGATAAGATCATAGCCACCCACATGTAGTTTATGCCTTTTGTAATGTGGCCGCACCAAGAACGTTCTCTGGTAGCTTGGCAACATGCAGCTAATAGGGGTGTCGGGTGAAGACCGCCCAATCGCACAAACACCTTGTTCACCTGAATTATACCTGCACATTTTTGGTCCATTAACTTTGAGGATTTAAACATGTCAACTGTGAAAACTGTTGCTTTATCTTCATGCGTGTAAATGCATTTGTGTGTTAGTAATTATGACCTTGTAACTGCAGATATAACTTGTGATAATACTGTATAGCTGATCATATATTTGGATTAAGTGTATATAAGAAAATAGTAAATATAAGATTATATGATAGTAATGTGCAACATTGCTCTTGGTTTAAAGCAAGAGAAATATGGCCACGATAACACCATCAACGGGCTTTGGAGAGAATTTCCACTGCCTTCCACTGCCGCTGCCGCTGACTCTGAATTGTCAAATTGATAGTGCAGACTTTCAACTTCATTCAACATCTCAATGTTTGTACAATATATAATTAAATAAGCATTTGATTTTGAATGTTTGTAGATTTCTTGCAAATGATCAATACAATGGGATATACTGAAGGACAAACACACAGAGAGAGAGAGAGAGAGAGAGAGAGAGAGAGAGAGAGAGAGAGAGAGAGAGAGAGAGAGAGAGAGAGAGAGAGAGAGAGAGAGAGAGAGAGAGAGACGTGTATCTGTGTGTGTTCCTTTGATGATGTCCACCTGTCACAGTAGGAGCAGGAGAACATCCCTCCATCTTAATCCCTCTTTCCGTTCCTCCATTTTCACATCTCTGCATGCACTTTTTCCCTCTGTCTGTTCTAACCCCCCATACCCCCCCCCCCCCCCACAATTGCTCTTATTTGAAGAAAAGTTTTGTAAATATTAACATCTAGACATTTATCCATTTAGAACCATGTGTTTACATGCACAAACAAAAACTGATTATAAGCATCACGTAAATGCATTAACCAGATTCATAATCGAATTGAGCAATGTATTTATCAGAATATTGGGTTCGAGATTTAAAGGAGTAGTTCACTTTAAAATGAAAATTAGCCTATGATTTACTCACCCTCAAGCCATCCTAGGTGTACATGACTTTATTCTTTCTGATGAACACAATCAGAGTTATATTAATAAATATCCTGACGCTTCCAAGCTTTATAATGGCAGTGATGGGATCCATTGAGCTTGAAGCTTTCCGTATTCAACTTAAGCATGAAAGTGTAAAGCCTCTGCCAGTTCAAAAGACTTGCGCTACGTCAGACGTAAGTTGAATATGGAAGGCGGTCTGTCAGAAGCTACACAAAATTTAAACAGAAAATGTACTAGTAATTTTCTGCCAGGACATTATCCAGTAATTTTACGGAAATGTCCGTTAACCCTTAAAACACAAACTAATGCAATGTGTAATTCAAAACCAATACGCAAAATTCCTTCATATTTATACAGTACATTGTGCCCTATTTTTACATACTTTTTTACAGTGTAGATATTTTACTTTATAAAGTTTTAAATATGGATATTTTTCTTACAAAACCCCATCGATTCGCTTCAGAAGGACTTTATGAACCCCTGGAGCCGTGTGGAGTACTCTTTACGATGGATGGATGTTCTTTTTTGAGCTTTAAACTCAATGAACCCCATCACTGCCATTATAAAGCTTGGCAGAGGATATTTACTAATATAACTCCGATTGTGTTCATCAGAAAGAAGAAAGTCATATACACCTATGGCTTGAGGGTGAGTAAATCAGGATAATTTAATTTTAAAGTGAACTAATCCTTAACATCGGGAGTCACATGAGTCCTTACTTACACTTGTGTTATTGTACTTGTGTATTTGCTATTAATGCAAGAGTGAGCATCTACAGTATGTCTTAGTCTTAGTTTACTCAGATTTCACAAGTTTGTTTGCCCATATACTCTATAAGAAGGTTAAGCGTATTTGGCTTACTGTCTGCTGTGCAGGGGCTCGGGGAAGCAGCTTCAACCCGGGCTTAGATATATACCCCCCAGTGGAGCTACTAATGCTTGGATGATGAGTATGGTAATGAGATGCCTAAATTATGTTGGGGCGGTGGAGGAATGCCAAAACAGCTGATGCCGGAGCAAGGTGAGTGGCTGTTTATATGCTCAGGCAGTTCACCGAAACAAATTTTTAGGTAATTTTTTTTTGTTTTGTTTTTTTGAAAATGCAGAAAGTTTTGTGTGATGAGTAGGTTTAGGTGTAGGGTTAGGGGAGAGAATATACAGTATTTGTACAGTATAAAAACCATTATGCCTATGGAGAGTCCCTATTGAGAGAGAGAGAGAGAGAGAGAGAGAGAGAGAGAGAGAGAGAGAGAGAGAGAGAGAGAGAGAGAGAGAGAGAGAGAGAGAGAGAGTGTGTGTGTGTGTGTGTGTGTGTGTGTGTGTGTGTGTGTGTGTGTGTGTGTGTGTGTGTGTGTGTGTGTGTGTGTGTGTGTGTGTGTGTGTGTGTGTGTGTGTGTGTGTGTGTGTGTGTGTGTGTGTGTGTGTGTGTGTGTGTGTGTGTGTGTGTGTGTACATAGACCTCATGCCCGATTTCAGAAAAAAATGCAGGCAACAGGACTTTTTGTATCTCAAAGTATAATACTGAGTAATAGTTTGCCTTTATAATTACGCATTACAAACTTATGCATAGGCCTACACTTCTCCTTCTCCTCCCTCTTCCTTCCTTCCCTCTCCACACACACTCGCTATTTTTCTCCTCACTGAGCCCGTGACAAACGATGGATCTTGTTCACACCTGAAAGAGCTTGATCTTTGAAAATCTTTAGCTCGTGTTAGGGGCTAACAAAACTGGTGAGTTTTTACAACTAGGAATGTGTGTACATTTATTTTTTAAAAGAAAATGTGTGATTTAGATATTTTATGTTTACTGTAAAATGATTATAGCCTTTCCTAAAATGTCATGACAGGATATTTTGAAGAGCAATTGCTTTGTTCTCCGAGCTGAATTTTCAGAAAATTTCACTATCGTTTTTTTATTTTTTATTGTTTAAATCAGCACATCACGGACGAGAATATTGATTTTAATTAGTGAATATAATTCGCATAGATCTTCATCACAACACACACGTTTTGTCGTCGTCGTCGTCGTCGTTGTTGTTGTTCAATAGTAACTGATATATGTTAGAAAATGGCTTGTTATTTTTATTATTAAAGAACATTGGTAATTGTTTCATATACATACACATAGGCTATTTGTAACGCTAACAGTTAAACTAATCTTAACGACCTCTTACAAAATGTTCTCATTAATGTCCTCGGAAGGTAAACACTTAACCCCATCGAATATTTTCTTTAATAATTTTGTTATGGAGTTGCAAAATGGTTAACGGTGGTTAACGGTGAACTTGGTTTTATTTAAATGTTTAAACATAAAAATAAAGACTCAATTATAATATAGGCTACTTTACAACATTTAACTTTTAAATTCCGACATTGCAGCTCTAATATTATTAGGCTTATAGGCCTAAAGATTTTTCTGCAGTGCCAACTTTTCCCTGATTTTTTTTAACACCATAGGAAATTGAATTATGATATGATATGTAGGATGTTTTATCACATTTATGGTGGTGTGGGATACTATGTTATTGTACTGTGTGCTAACCTCTTAAAATCTTAATTTACGTCATTGCCTTTTAAACCAGCACGTGCACTGCGTATAACAGCATCAGAGCATCTCAGGTCAAACGGTGCTAAAGAAAGGTCATAATAATGCAAAAGTGTATCCTTAATGCACAAATAAATAATAATCATAACAATAATAATAAATCAATAACATAAGTGCAAAACTGTGATTTTTTTAATGAACTGTGGCTAAGATGGAAATTATAAAGAAGTGGATAATTAGCCTATATAAGGATGTCTGCGGATATCACTTGGCTGCATGGACACATTAAAGCTGAAGTTAAAACACTTGTTGTTATATTATAGGCAAAAGACGCATTCAAAACCTGGCAGACCTGTGAAAAACCATAACCCATGTTTTAAAAGCACCATATAGATGCACGCGGAGAATTACGCACTGGCACTGTATTATATAATTGTAAACTGTATTAGCCTATTATTTATATTTTTAACTGTAGCCTATTGTTATTTATATTTTGTTGGTTTGGTTGGTAAAGGTGTCAAGTGTAAAATATTTTACGGTCAAAACTAATTGCATGATTAATAAATATGTTGTTATCACAAATAATAAAGTATACATATGCAGTTATAACTTTAACTAAACTCTTTAATCTGTAACTACATTTTATTGGCATGGCAAGCACAGACTGCAAATGTATTTATTTATTTTAATCACCACCGTGTTTTATTTTCGGTTATCATGTTTTGCCATAATCAGTTCATATGAACAAAAAAAGGGTGTGGTGGTGGTGAGGGTCCATCTAAGTGGTGCAATGTCATGATTTACGTAATGACAATTTATTTACGTACTACTTACCTGTGCTTTGGGAATACCGTCCAATAAGCAGTCATGCACAAATTATTTGGTGAGATGTAAATTCTATCATATTCAGCTACATATTCACATTTTTCACAGAGTTTTATTCAGATACAGATCCTTAAATGCATAGACTCAGAATTGGTCTAGCTGCATTTGTGAGGCAATGTGATCCACCAAAACACACCCCATGAGTGATCATTCGCATTTTCCTTTACATTCGGGCCCATGTTCAAACACTTTCTCACTAAAAGTATACTTACTGAAAATATGCTAGACTAGAACTATTCCCAGAAATATTGGGAGTAACTCACAAAATATACAAGAATGTAAAACAATTGAGCCAAATACAAGAGTGATACAAGTCACATCATGTCACTGAAAAAAAGATCAAATGTAACATGAATATTGTGAAGGTTCGAGTTAGTCCAAAAGGAGGAGTAGCTTGGAAGATATTGGTCTAATTAGTGGTGATGATAGCAGTATTAACTACAAGGCTACTGGTAACATAGCTACTAATAATATTAGTAATAATAGCCAAACAGTTCGTCATATAGCTATAGCCTACGTAATAATTCATTTTCATTAAATCGCTTTTCTGAAGGCGATTCCTGGTTGTGTTTTTAAAATGGGTTGAGTGCGCGGATACGGCTCCTGCACCTGTTATATGAACTAATTATGTCTTCTAAAACTGTGTCGGTTTCCAGTTGTTGGTTCAATTGACGTGGTGAGAGACATAGTTCAGAATTTAGAGGGTATGAAGCAAAATAGATGAATACGAATCAGGAAGCTTTATGCCCTACCGCATCAAATGTGTGTGAGTGTGAGGGTGTGTGTGAGGGAAAGAGAAGGCGGGCTTATGGAGAATCCAAACCACAATTTGCCCTCCTTCTCCAGGGGTATCTAGTTGAGGAGAAACTCTGACGCGCAAGAGCTTTCGAAAACCTTTAATGCTAACACACATGCAAAAAGAAGGAACGAAATATAGCCTATATTTATTTATATATATAAAAAACTCTTCACATTATTGTAGTGGGACGAGTCGACTGCCATCAACCGAAGACTAGTTTGCATTGCTGAACTGTTTTTATTCGCACGGGTTTGTTTTGGTGCAGGTCTGCGTGCGCAATGATGGCCACCTACCCAGGCCCTGAGGATAACGGCATGATACTCATGGACACGACCTCGGGCTCAGCGGAGAAAGACCGAACAAAAGACGAAACTCCTCCTGAGAAGGGACCGGACAAATCCGACCCGACCCAGAAACCGCCGTACTCCTACGTGGCGTTAATCGCGATGGCGATCCGCGAGAGCTCGGAAAAGCGTCTCACGCTGTCCGGTATCTACCAGTACATCATCAGCAAGTTTCCTTTCTACGAGAAGAACAAGAAGGGATGGCAGAACAGCATCCGACACAACCTGTCTCTCAACGAGTGCTTCATCAAGGTGCCTCGGGAGGGTGGCGGCGAGCGAAAGGGCAACTACTGGACCCTGGACCCGGCATGCGAGGATATGTTCGAAAAGGGCAACTACCGGCGGAGACGGCGCATGAAGAGACCGTTTAGGCCTCCACCGACCCATTTCCAGCCTGGCAAATCTCTTTTCGGCGGAGACGGGTATGGTTACCTCTCCCCGCCCAAATACCTGCAGTCAGGGTTTATCAATAACTCGTGGTCTCCTGCGCCGATGCCATACACCTCCTGTCAGATGAGCAGCGGGAGCGGGAGTCCCGTTAACGTGAAAGGCTTGTCCGCGCCGTCGTCGTACAACCCGTACTCGCGTGTGCAGAGCATAGGTCTCCCGGGCATGGTGAACTCATACAACGGCATGAGCCACCATCATCACCACCATCACACGCACCCTCACGCACTCTCTCACGCGCAGCAGCTGAGTCCAGCCACGGCGGCACCTCCTCCGGTGTCCACCGGCAACGGGACAGGGCTGCAGTTCGCCTGCTCGCGCCAGCCCGCAGAACTCTCCATGATGCACTGCTCGTACTGGGATCACGAGAGCAAACACTCCGCACTGCACGCACGAATTGATATATAGATATATACAGATCAACATATTGTTCGCGCTTAAAGACAATACAAACAACGTCCAGCGATTTTAAAATCCACATAAAGACATTTCAGAAATTGCGCGTGTTCTATAGGGACTTATAAAAAGGAAAACCTTTTTTCAGGAGCCTCAAATTATGGAAGCACGGCCACATTTTCCTTCGCTGGAGACTCGTGGACATTTATGTTCTGAATGTGTAAAAACCCGTAAGAACCCGAAGGTATCAGCGTCATGGAATTACAAATCATGTTCACCTGAATCCGTTCACAACATTCTGTCAGTGACTTTGGAGTGAAGAATTGGGTTCTGAACCCTTTTCCCAAATATTTTTATTATTATTATCTTTGCTATTGAATGTTTAAGGACGCATTGAAGCTCTGGACTGTGGAGACACAAACACAACCTGTACACCTGTGTTTTGGCCTCTTATTTCCGTGACTGAGGGTCTCGTCGGGGCCAGAGCACGTGACTGCCCGTTTGGACTGTTTTGTATTTACTTTGTAAAAAAAAAAAAAAAGAAGAAGAAGAAAGAAAAGAAAAGAAAAGAAAAAAAAGAAATTATTTGAATGTCTATGACACATTGGGGCCATGTTTAACTAGCACTTTTCGATCTTTTTTTAAATAGCTCTACTTTTTATTCTTTAATAAACTCTTTGTCAACATGACACTGATTTTGGATTTTATCATTTAGGCTACATGTGTTATTATTATTATTATTATTATTATTATTATTATTATTATTATTATTATTATTATTATTATTATTATTATTATTATATAACAAGATTAGCTATTTGTACACTCTAAAAAAAAAAGGTTCTATATGGCACCAAAAATGGTTCTTCGTCGTAATCATAGGGGAACCACTTTTGGTGCTATATAGCACCATATCTTAACATGTTCTGTATATGGTAGCGGTGCTATATAGCACCTTAGTCAAAGAACCTCTGAAGAACCTCTGAAGAACCACTGACGAACCACTGAAGCACCAAAATTGGTGCTATATAGCACTTAAAAAGGTTCCCCTATGATTACGAGCCAAGAACCATTTTTAGTGCCATATAGAACCTTTTTTTTTTAGAGTGTATCGGAGTGCTAACCAACTGCATTTATGGCCTTCCACTAATATTTTAACCTACTTCGCGTTCTTACAGGCATTAATATATAGTTTAATAATTATGCGAAATAAGTTACTGCATGAAAATTATTTCAAAATAGGACTGTGTCGAAAACAATCGCGAAAAATCTAAAAAAGGTTTTCGTGCAATGTAAGCTATTTGTGATTCCTAAAAACCTAGTCAATTTTATGCGAGTACATGTTGAGCAACATTGGGCCTGTAGATGAGGGAAAACTTTTAAGACAAATTATTTAGCTGAGTTTGTAAATATTTAACCCTGTCAAATAAGCGCCCGCGTCTGATGTTTATAGGAATAGTTTCGCCTTGTCCTTAAAATTATTTAACTAGAATTGCTGTCAAATACAAAGCAAGTGTATCGCTTTGCATTTCTTAGACAGTGAATATGCACATCTGAAAAAAAAAAACTTGTCAAAACGACGATAATCGAAACTAATCGAATTTTTACCAAAAGCCCCAGTTATATAAAATGCATGTCTGTGCACGATTTAATTTTACATAAAAGAAAAGTCTAAGCGAACATTAAAATAACCTCTTTTGATAACCGTCCTTATACATTAACACATTTTTTTTACATAATAGCTAATGCTTAATAAATCATAGATAATGAAACTTTAGTAGGCCTATATATTACGATAATGTGTGTTAATAATGTGTGTTAATAGCGTTACTCTCTGCGCGCTGAACGACGGGAGTGTGTCTGACACCTTCATCTTATCAATGAAGAACTTCAGCGTTTCTGGAAAACATATTTTTGTGTAGGCCTATAACTTTAAGTAAAAAAGTGTTTTAAAGCTTCCGGTTTAAATGTATTTAGTGGATTCGTTGAGTTAATGATAGAGGACGGTATTTGAGTTTTTTTAGGATTGCACGAATATTTGAACATTTACATTAATAAAACAACGGAGCCATAATTCATTTTTAACAAATAACAACAACAATAACAATAAGACGAAAAAAAAACATTTTTATACTGATAAGTTGTTTTTCATTGCTTGAATGTAGGCCTATCCAGTTCTATTCTTTATTTTTCATTTACTTTTTTAATCATTAGAGATATAATATTAAACATTGTGTTAGATATTTGGATGATAGACTTCCATATGTATTAATGACCGTGTATATTTTCTACATCCATCCTCCAGTCACTAGTCTTGCAGGGGCCTGCAGGTGTGCGTCACATGATGCGCCCGCATGCAGGATATGCTCAGGGCCAGTAGGTTTAAAGGTGCGGGGCCCAAAAAGCGCATCGGGGAATGTTGTCACATAAGAACTTTTCTCCTCCTTAAATATATTTAATGGGGTTGTTCACAGATGTATTGTTCACCCTTAAGACAGTTCATCTACAGGACACAGGTAAGCCTGCCTGGTATATTATAGGCTACATTCACAACAATGTTTTTCACGTAGGCCTAATTTAGTTTGTTAGTTCATTTCGTTTAATCTACTTTGGCATTTCCTGTATCTGCAATAATTTAGAAAACAATTATTATTCAGTTATATTCTAATAATACAAAAAATAAAAATAATAATAATAATAACTGAGAGTGCTGAATTGTTAATCGCTTGTCATTTTAACTTCATTGGGGCTTATATTTTTATTTTAACGTTATAAATAGCCTATAGGCCTAAAAATGTTATTTTAAATATTCATCCACATGTTTAGCATAGATTCTTCGTGCAGATTACATCCTAATTGTACACAATTGTTGCTCGATTCATCTGAGCCGCGTAACACGTGTGATAATCGTCGTGGATCTGCTAGAGCTGTGTGGAGTATCTGAGACCTCTGAAGAAAGAAGACGGACACCTGCAGCCTCCTGCAGGACAACTGCTAAATTACACTTAAACCTGTATTAGAATATGACATGATTAGAACATAATATGTATTATTCTATCTTGCGTAAAGAAAAAAGAAACAAATAATTCAGAAAAAAATATAAACACGACTAAATAAATTCAGTAGCCTACACACACTCATTGTACACATTTTAGGGGTACAACAGCTTGTCATTGCGCAGTACCCTTAAAATGACATGTTTGTACCTTTTACACCTAAAAGATTCATAGTAGTACACTCAAAAAAAAAGAGTACAAAATTGTACCTGGTGGTACCCTGAAGGGTAGGCTACATTTTTGTACCTAAGTAGAGGAAAACAATGGTATAATTGTACCCTAAGGACCTGTGTACCTTTAAAGGTAGCTTGTCTCAAACCTTGTGTACCTTTAAATGTATAGGTATACGTTTTGTTCCTCAAGGAACAAAATTGTACCTCCACTGTGCCTTTTTTTCTGAGAGTGTACCTTAAGATAGATATTGCTAATGTAGCCTACTAATATGCACATTTTAAGAGTGAAAAGGGTACAGCGATGCCTTTTTAAGGGCACTGCCCCAGTGACAAGCTGTTGTACCCCAAAAGGTACCATTTTTATAATAGTTAATAATGAACGCAGTCTTAAGACAGAACATGACATTCAGGGAAAGTGGAAATCTCATATTTAATGGGGGAAATGTTACAATGGCTCTGCAGTAAAACAAAAACGGGGGGAAACATGTCAATGAACCTCGTCAAAGCAGTAGACATAATTGTGCAGGTAATAGCCTAGATCGTTCCGCACAAAAACAATAACAAAATTTGTTATTTCTATGTACAGTCTATTTATGTACAAATTTGGTTGATTTATAATAAAAAGAAGAAAAAAATATTTCCCATCAAGTAAATGACAAGTATTTAGCCTATACAATCAGAAAAAAAAAATAGCTTGTCACTGCGCAGTACCCTTAAATGGACATATGTGTACCTTTTTTATAGACCTAAAAGGTTCTTAAGATACATATTGCTACTCTAAGGTGCTAATATACAACAACGATGTCATTTCAAGGGTACTGCCCCAGTGACAAGCTGTTGTACCCCTAAAGGTACCATTTTTGCACCTTTTTCATTCATTCTGAGAGTGTACCGTTATGGGGAAAGCCGCGTGATGGGCGTCTCAGCACTTCATGACAGTCGGGGACTCTTTCAACAACACGTTGGCCCCAAAAATATAGCATCTCCATTCCGAACGAACTTCAGTTTTCTGCTTTGTTTGTAGCAACTATGCTATGTTTGTCTCAAATCAGTGTAGGCCCAATTTATTTAGCCTACTTATTAATAGCCTATTCGTTTAGCCTAAATATTCATATTTTAAAGATATCAAGTTAAAGAAGACTGAGGCTGCAAAATACGTAGGCCTATTAACTGTATTAATGTATGTGTAATTGAATGAGTCTGAAAAAAAAAAAAAAAAATATATATATATATATATATATATATATATATATATATATATATCATACAAAGATGCCAATATCCGAAATCCTTGTCCTTGGGACATTTGGGTCCCCATGAGGAAAACAACTTATAAATTAAACTAGGTGATGTTTTTTGAAAATGCAAATATGCAGATAGCTTTTATGAGTAGGTTTAGGGGTAGGGTTGTTGGGGGATAGAATAGGCCTGTATTTTTCTTTGCAATTTCATTTGGAAGTTACATGTGTCGGGAACAAAGTTGTGAGTACAAAACTGCACAAAGCACAAAACTGTTGTTTGTTGTTGCATTCACTTCCTTTGAGTGAATTCTGAATTAGGCTAGATTGGATCCTTCTTATGCGGTCGTGGGTTTTGTTGCGGACAGATTACAGTCCAACAGACGAATGGGGACAAATTATTCCTATTGAGCATACATCATTGGCAGTGTTGTGCACAAAGGCGCATCTGCAGACATTGCGCGCGTGTTCATCCTCGAGTTCTTGCGCCCGCAGTTGCGCGAATGTGTGATGGTCGTGAGGTTTCCGCTGGATGACCTGGCCTCTGGTGTCACAACACTGGTTGTCGGTTTCCCAGTGTTCGGGCACACAATTGAATTCCCAGGATTCTTGGGAAAGGTTTAAACTGGACAGCAGTGGTTTCCACAAGCGCACATCACCTCGCGCGCGCCCATTGAAAAGACGGCGAGGGGTCAGCTGTGTTTGCTATACACAGGAAAAAAGCCAAAGATTTGATTTGCACAAAATCCGGCAATTGTTACGAAGCACATGATTTTTGTCTGAATCCCAACAAAAATGTGGTCATTTCATTTATTGGACATGAAGATTCACCCTACGTGATGTTTTCTGTTATTGGCTTTGATGAACAATAGATGACACTAAATAAGCAACTCTATGCCAGAATTATTATTGGGGTGTGTTATGATATACCACAGTCGTTTATAAATAGGAAATGTACACACAAGTTTGTATGTGCGACCTCTGCGCCCGAGAAAAGACATGAAGATGTCCATAATAAGGTTCAAAAATGGTCAGCTAAAAATAAGTGATGTGTCATTCATTTTCCTTTTGAAGATAATGGAAGCAAGAGGTTGTTGCTAAATCACGCAGAGACCCCAGAATGACCTCGGGTTGCCAAGGTCACTCAGATGTTATCATGCAATTGTTTAACATTATGCATGTTAATGCCAGACTTTTTCTGAAAAACAGAATAAAAGTAATATCAACAATGACATCTTTACATATACAGAGAGCTCAAATATTCATGCCGATCACATGCAGGGCTGGTGTCTTTTGTCTGTTTAATTACTTTTTAGTGAAATAATTCAAATACGATAACGGACACAAATTCAGACGGTAACACGTAGGTGCACTAAGTAAGTGCATAATCATGAGTTAATGTATGACTCACAAAGAACTTGACCATTTGTGAATGATTACTGCATCCGCAACTAATAAAGAATGATTAATAGATTAAGTATTGCTATTAATTAAATACAATGCACTTATTGTGTACATACATGTTTTTACATTGTACTTACATTTGAAAAATTACCTGCTGCATGTAATTACATCTGTAATTAATTTCTGTAGTTACATTTATAATTACACTGTTGACCCTTCCCTTACACCACTTACCCTACCCTTAAACTTACCCATACCACCACACCTGTCCCTAACATTACCCTTAAACTCACCCATACCACCACACCTGTCCCCAACCCTACTCTTAAACTCACCCATACCCCCACACCTGTCCCTAACCCTACCCTAAAACTTACCCATACCCCCACACCTGTCCCTAACCCTACCCTTAAACTCACCCATACCACCACACCTAACATTACCCGTATCCCATCTCAAAAGTGTTTTGCAATACAATATGAACACAATAAGCACATGGTACTTATTTTTTGATGTAAGTATATAGCAGTTAATGCCACCTAATAAATGTATTAATTCCTTAATAACATACTATATAATATATATTAACTAACTATGGTCAAAGCTATGTATTTCAGCTTCCAGTTTTATGCTTTAATTAGTCATTAGCTAACGATTTGCAAAGGTATCATTATGTTATGAAGTTACTTGTTGAGGCACATGACTATTAACTAATTGTTAAGTAATATGTCATTGTGGTTATGGGTTTTTAATCAATTTTGAATTAGTTAGCTAATAGTCATGTGCCTCAGCAAGTAAAGTCATAGCATAATTATACCATAATCATTAGCTAATAATTAGTTAAAGCAGACAACCAGAAGTTGAACTGCATGGTGATATTAAATCATTCATTTACACTATATTAGTTAATACAATGTTATTAGGGAATTAATATACTATGACATTTAACTAATAACAATTTACACATTAACAAATTATCTGTGCATTAGTTAAGCATAAATTAAAGCATATTAGTGCACCCGTATTTGAAAAGTGTTACCATTCACTTATTCAGTTACACTTTACAATAAGGTTTCATTAGTTAATATTAGTTTATGTATTAACTAACATGAACTAACCATGAGCAATATTACTGTGTTTGTTAATTTTTTTAACATTAGTTAATATACATCCAGTTTCCGTGGTTTGTTCTTGTTAGTTCACAGTGCATTAACTAATGTTAACAAGATTGTAATAAAGTATTTGTAAATGTTGAACAAAGATTAATACATGCTTTATAAATGCAGTTCATTATTAGTTCATGTTTACTAATGAACTTTATTGTAAAGTGTTACCACTTATTATTATATAGCAGATTATGTTTATCCATAGCCAACGGCTAAATGAAAAAGCAGAAGGCCTATTAACAACTTATGAATTTGAATCAGCAAAACGTGCTGACATCTACTCACATTTGACTATTACATATTGAGTGATTCAACTAAAAAACAAAAAAAACCTCCAGGTGTTTCAGAGAAGGCTATTGAAGGTTGATTGTGAAGATGTCAGCTTCTCTTTTCACCATGGAAGTTTCCTCCAAATTTACCTACAGCTAGTTTAGCACCTCAGCATCAGCCTTTCTGAGACCTTAAAGTTTTACCTCTAAATCTAATTTAGAAGCAAAAAATGCCCTTTCAAGCAATTACATACCTCTTGGCCAAGGTTCACAATTAAACAAATGATTATATTATGATATCCATAATTATACGCCTAGGCATGGGGGATCCTTTCAAGTGTCATGTGTGTCTGGTTACAGCTGATGAGATTAGGAGCTGGGCTGGTTTGGATCCCGTTAACGGAATGCTTAATGGAATAAGAATGGAATGGGTGAATAATGGAAGCATGCTGTTTGCGGCTTCACTCCTTTAATGTGAACCAGTGTGTGGCACATTTTAGCCGAAGATGATCTCATAACTTTCAGACATTAACAACATACTTGATGGCTGCATATAATGATGATAATAATACATGTGATCTTTCCCAAATAAATACCAAACACATTCCTTCATGTATACAAGCACAACCACACACACCGTCTCACATGTGTGGAGTCATCTGTAGGATGACCAAAAGCGAGTTTGTGCTTTGAAACCTGATCTCCTCCAGCAGGCCTATTTTTGCCTCTGCTCACCACAGGAATGACTGGAGAATGTTCTGGGAATGTTTAGAAATGCTTATCAGGAAATTTCAGATCTGATCATTTCTAACTGAAACATGACAGACATGACTGTATCAGCCAGCAGGATTTACATGACTTCAGCACCAGGAACACCATAATAATATCTATAAAGTCCTCGGCTGAAGAGCACAATGAGAAAAGTCTGTCCAAGACATCTAAGAATGGACAGGGAAACTTCCAGATGATGGCAAAAATGATGAAAAAGCTGATATTTGTGAATTATTGTTTAATAATAATTATTGTAAGTTATTTTTGAATACTGGAAACTAACGTTATTTCATTCGGACATAGGGTGAATTAAGGGTGACAAGGTCAAATGGGAAAGTAGAACTATACAGACAGAGTTTATTTTCTCGTCTAATGAGTTAAAATGAAAAGTTTTTTGCTGAGCCCTAGCTGTGATGTAACCATAATCGGATGCCCTCATTGGTGTGACATCGGTGTGGGTGTGGCAGGCATCAAACAGGAAGCTGACCCCGAAAAATGCCATAAGCTTTTGCAAGTTTTCATAATAAGGACATACAATTGTCATAACTACTATTTCGATGGAAACATGAAAATGATGCACTACTGCAACAAAATCTGTAAAAATGTGTTCATGTTTCTATTCTCAGAACTGGGTTGTTTTTATTTTGTCCCATTCACCCGAACACAGTTGTGTTTGCTGGATTATGCTAAAATAAAACAACCTGATTCTGAAAATATCATAGTTAAACTCTTGTTGTTGTTTTTTTGTAGTTGTTGCAGTAATACACCACATTCATGTTTCCATCAAAGGTTTGTGCAGGTTAAATGAGTTTGATAGACAGATTGGGATGCGGGTCATCCAACCCTTTTTACTTTACCTTTTTACCAACCGGTTTACCATTTATTTGAATGAATTTTGGACCTGAACCATTTTCTTACTTGTTTACACTTTTCAATGTTTGGATGTGTTGTACTTTATGAATTGTGGATGAATTTATAAATATTGAGAAATAACGGAAATAAACATGGACTCTCAATGATGAACAGAAAAAGGAAATCTTGCATATGAAATTATATCAAAGTGTGAACTAACTTGTGTAATAAATATGCTTCCAATGATCACAATCACCGGTCATGTCCCATCACCCAAATGTTACCAAAAAAGGGGTTTCGGCTCAGTTTACATTAAAGGGTTCCTGTTCAAATGGATATGTAATATCTGTATTAATGGTAAATGGACTGCATTTATATAGCGCTTTTAACAGACCAATGGCCATCCAAAGCGCTTTACACATTGCCTCACATTCACCCATTCACACACCGACGGTGGTGTCAGCCATGCAAGGCGCCATCCAGCTCGTCGGGAGCAACTGGGGTTAGGTGTCTTGCTCAAGGACACCTCGACACTTGGTCAGGTGGTACCGGATATCGAACCACCAACCTTCCGGTATATAGACAACCTACATGAACCACTGAGCCACTGCCACCCCGTATTACAGGAATGTATCACGTGTTGGGCTGATGTTTTTCATTTATGTCAAGAAACCTTACACAAGGTGGAAATTCAAAAATTCAATCACCCTTAATTCACCCTATATGAATCGAAAGACCAAATCATTTTTCACAATAAACTTTTAGAACTATGACACTTCCTATTGCCCGAATGCTTTAAAAATGAATGCCGAATGCCATCTCACTTTTATGAGGGAAAGAGTTCTTCTCTCCAGCGCTGGCAACCTATAGACAGATCCTGTTCCAAGAAGGACATGCCGTGAGATATGTTATCTATCAAATATCTGCCTTATTCGTTTAGTCAAAGAGCTACATTAGGGGAGAGCGGGGCACAACCTAAGGCTTTTTGACTTTCTCAGTTTGTGTAAATCCACTTGGGGTTCAGAGTATTTCTTTTTTCCCACATTCATTTTACACATGTCTAGTACAATTATGTGGTTTTGTTTCATTAATACAGTGTATACTTTTTTCTTGATTTACCCCGAAAGAATGGAAGTGAAATGTGACAACATGCCCCATAGGTGGGGTACATTGTAACATTACCAAATGGCAGCTTAAAATGTTACCTGAAAATATCCAAGATAAACTAAAATATTTTGTCAATAAATATAATTATTAACTTTTTCAAATAAAACATTGGCATTTTTTAATCATTAAAAATAAACACATTTTTGAGTACTCATTGTAACCCAGTGTGACAACATGCCCCACCTGTGCAACTGGAATTTAAACACGGTCTTAGATCAGCATTAAAGAACTCTATCAACTGTTACATAACATATACGATTAAAATAATATCAGATTTGTCTAATTTTAAATAAACACAAAAAACAGATGAAAAATTAACTTATAGGAAATTGGCTATGGTTAAATAAACGTGATATCTTCCAAAGATTTTGAAAATTTTGGTGCTATTTTTTTATATAGTATGGCAACTAGTAAATATAGTTTCGTCATCCTGGCATGTGTGGAAAGTTTTAAACCTTGTGTGTTAACCCCACGTTAGGTTGTGCCCCGTTCACCCCTATTCATGTGTCAAGAGATGAGTGAATGGTTCTGCCTATCATCTTCTTTTATTTTCCACAGAAGAAAGAAGGTCATGCAGGTTAAGAACAACGTGCAGGACAGGTAAACAAATGCCATTTTATCATCCCAAAATGACACATACAGAAGCAAACTATAGCAATTTCCGCTATAACCACTAGATGTCCGCAGATACCACTGAACTACAGGTCGCAGGCGTAACAGGTCCCTTTTAAGGAACCAAATAAGGATATCATAGCATGGATAAAAATAAACAAAACCTTCAGTGTTGTTTTCTAATTTCCCTCATAAATCCCCGGATAATTAGAAAAAAAGTGTTTTTTCCCCCCGTTTTTTGTTGTTGTTGTTGTTGTTGTTGTTGTTGTTGTTGTTGTACAAAGTCTATAAGTTATGAGTTAAATATGGCCAATTAAATAACACTGGAAAAATCAAACAGCCAAACCGTTAAAAGCGTCGTGCCTTAACAAAACAGGAACAATTAGACCAAACTAGTAAGTTATATGTGTGTATAGCGTTTACGACCAATACACGCTCATCCCAGTGGAATGCGTTAGTTGAGTGTGTGTGAGAGAGAGAGAGAGAGAGAGAGAGAGAGAGAGAGAGAGAGAGAGAGAGAGAGAGAGAGAGAGAGAGAGAGAGAGAGAGAGAGAGAGAGAGAGAGAGAGAGAGAGAGAGAGAGAGAGAGAGAGAGAGAGAGAGAGAGAGTCATGCATGCAGTTCGCAAGGCCTAGTCTGCGTGCGTAGAGATATTTACACGACATTAAAGACATTCGCGACTGCGTAAGTTGTCATCGCATTACATTATGTCGATTTCCGGGTGAAATCACGGCTCAGAAGTTCGGGTGTCTGCGAACTGTTGACAAAATAGCGGTTACGTGTGGAAAGGGAGGGAGTGCAAAGCAAACAGGGAAAAAGAATCGAGCGATCGCTTGTTTCACTCAGCCTGCCGAAAGAAGCAGGAAGCGGAATAGAGCTGTTCACCTGTCGAGTGAAAGATTGCGCTGGACGTTTGAAGGAGAAGAGGGCTCTGCTTTTGCCTTCTTACTGGGATTGAAACCTGCCCGGTGTTTTGGAGTTCCACCCGAGACACGCACAGTTCACTTCGAACGTTCAGCTTCCGCGAATCCCACCGAACTGGCAGCGGACATTCCATTCCAGTGGGATCATCTGTTCTAAAGGTGAGCGCGTTGTGCTTTCTGTGTATCGCTTTGAGTGGCGTACATTTTGTTACATGGCATTGATGTTGGCCGACGCTGCTCGCCTCAATATTATTTGTTTGTTGAATAAATGGTACGCTAGACTGCAAAAAGAACAACATTCGTTGAGAAGTGCTTTAGTGCTCCAAGCCGGTTCATTTATTATTTACGTTACTTCTTTTGACACAACACATCAGCCTACATTTCTGTCTAAAAGTATCAAGACTTGTAAATTCATTTGAAAGATTTTGTTGCTTGACTTTCAATGCCATTCACGTGTGAATATGGAAGAGTTGACAGCTGTTTGGTTAATATTGAATGCTCTAATTTGCTTTATTAAACATGGCTCTTGAAATATTAAAGTTAAACAATGGATCTTAATGGATGACACTCGATCACTGGTTTACCTGACAGTCCATATAACGTGGGCTTATCGGACAGGGAGGTTTGTGTCGTAGACGGATGCGATGGCATAATACTGCACTCAACAATGACTCAAAGCCCATACAGACATGAGTAATGAACCTCAAGACACGCCTGCAGGCTCTTCACAAACCATAATGCATGTTGCACATAGAACTGAAAAGCACTTTCTGGATCTAGTAATGCGTTCCTTGCAATTCCGAACCTCCCTCCTGAAAGTAACCATTGGAGAGGCTCTCAAGGTCGGGATATCCAGGCAGATCAGTCAACACCGTCTTCAGTTTTGACTGCTTGAATAGTAGAGTCTTTTGGGAGGAAACATATGGGTGGCTTAAAATTACAATTAATTTGATTCCTTCATTTTCTAAAAAAAGACATAATTTTTGGTATAATAATGGAAGATGTACACATTCAATTTTTACTGAACAATATTCTTATTTTGGGGAAATTTTATATTCACAAGTGCAAATGCCTTAAAACAAAACCTTTGTTTTGTGTTTTTCAGAAAGAATTTTGGATTTTCTGTAAATCTTTAAGATTGTTAAAACTGAAATGTGGTAGAAGACTACTTGATTTATTGAAGAAATTTAAACTTTTGGAAGACCCAAGTTAATTTTTTATTTAATTTTTTTTATTTAATTTATTTTTTTGTTTCATTTATATCTAATTGTGCTCTGTTATTTAGAGTTTGCTTCTGAATTTGAATTGCCTTATTGTAATTCTGTTTCTTGCAATAAAAAAAAAAAACCCCACCATCTTCAGTTTGACGTCATTCCCAAAGTGGTGGCGATTAAAGGAGTAGCCTAGTTTAAAAATGAATACCGAATGCCATCTCACTTTTATGAGGGAAAGAGTTCTTCTCTCCAGCGCTGGCAACCTATAGACAGATCCTGTTCCAAGAAGGACATGCCGTGAGATATGTTATCTATCAAATATCTGCCTTATTCGTTTAGTCAAAGAGCTACATTAGGGGAGAGCGCTTTTTGACTTTCTCAGTTTGTGTAAATCCACTTGGGGTTCAGAGTATTTCTTTTTTCCCACATTCATTTTACACATGTCTAGTATAATTATGTGGTTTTGTTTCATTAATACAGTGTTAAATAACCCCATGATTTACCCTCAAGCCATCCTTGATGTATATGACTTATTTCTATCTGATGAGCTCACTCAGAGTTATATTAATAAATATATTGACGCTTCCCAGCTTTATAATGGCAGTGACGGGGTCCATTGAGTTTGAAGATCAAAAAAGTGCATCCACAGTGTTGGGAAGGTTACTTTGGAAATGTAATAGGTTACAGATTACAAGTTACCCTATTTAAAATGTAATAAGTAGTGTAACTATTCAAATATTCAATTCAATTCAAATTTATTTGTATAGCGCTTTTCACAATACACATTGTTTCAAAGCAGCTTCACAGAAAGTGCATTTCATAAATGTACAGTAAAAATGTTAGAAAGACAATGTTAAAGAAAAATGTTAGAAAAAGTTAATCAATCGTGTATTAATTTAGGCCATAACAACGCTGGCGTTGAGTCATCTCTTCACAGGCGTGGAGTCGTCGCATCACAGGTGTTGGGGCATCCGAAGTCTCCATGAGTGGCTGGATACAAACTGGAGTTGATGAACTATTCACCTCAGGACTAGTGTCCCGAGATAACAACAGAAAAGCAGATGGGAAATAATTAGCATAGCTGCTGTTCAGAATATTATATTAATGCTTTTGATCCGATTTAACTGTAGTATAAAAGGTAATTATAATGTGAATGCTTGGCTAAAGAGATGCGTCTTTAATCTAGTTTTAAACTGGGACAGCAAGTCTGAACTTCGAACAATATCAGGAAGACTGTTCCAGAGTTTAGGAGCTAAATGTGAAAATGCCCTCCCTCCTTTAGTGGACTTAGATATCCTAGGAATGACCAGAAGCCTAGAGTTTAGTGACCTTAAGGATTGTAGGGCGATAGAAGATCCGTTAGATACATTGGAGTTAAACTATTTAGGGCTTTATAGGTCAGTAGCAATACTTTGTAATTGATACGGAACTTAATAGGTAACCAGTGTAGAGATGATAAAATTGGTGTTATATGATCATACTTTCTTGACCTAGTAAGAACTCTAGCAGCTGCGTTTTGGACTAACTGTAGTTTGTTTATTGAGGATGCAGGACAACCAGCTAATAAAGCATTACAGTAATCTAATCTCGACGTCATGAATGCATGAACTAACTTTATTAAAGTAATGTAACTGATTACATTTTATTACTTTCTTTGGTAACTTTTTTTTTTTCATTTCCAGCACTGGAATGCATTTGTATCACTTGCCATGGTGGCAACTCTTAGAAAGATTGTAGCCTAAAGATTTCAGCAGCAATGTGGATTAATGTAATTGGCAGATGTTGTGTGCAGCAAATTCAAACAAGAGAACCAATCAAAAGTATCAGAATAGCATCACTTTACTAAACATTCTTAAATGGCAGGAGACCTTGTGCAGATCAAAAGCAGGCAAAGTAATATCCTAGCTTTTTTACAGAAAATATTCAGATGTAATCCCCTTTGTAATCATTAACATTTTCATAAGGAACTGGAACTGTAATTTAATTACACATTTTTTCTAAGTAACTGCAACTGATTACAGTAACTCATGTACATGTAATAGTTAGTCCCTGTTCATCCATTATAAACGTACTTCACACTCTGGGGGGTTAATAAAGGCTTAAAAAACTTTATAAAGTAAAATATCTAACTTCCGTCGGACCACCTTCCGTATTCAACTTACGGAAAAAGCGAAACTGGCACAACGATGACGTCGGACGTAAGACGTTTTGAACGTTTTTCTAGTAAGATGTGCATGAACTACAGAGGAAACGCATTTATAGAATAAATCCCTCAATGCACAACAAAAATCTCATTTGACTGCCTCAATAGAGGATATGATTTGGATAACTGGACTAACCAGCGGACCAATCAAATGCACAGCATCACAGCAAATGCCTAAGCCAAAGTCTGTCATCAAAATGATTTGGTTTAATTCCTTCCCAGAAGCGACTCGTGCGATTGAGTCCCCAAACACCAGCATGTCAACGCAAGTGAACATGTTTATTGCATTTTGTCTGCTTGCTCTGATGGAGGAAAAATAGCCTCAGTGGCTTCCCTGTTTAAAGCAACTTCCATTTTTATTACAGACACTGTATGTTGCGCCAATTTCCCAGGAAGTGACAATTGTGTTCTCCTGAACACATGAAAGGTCATCTTCAGTCAGATAGTATATTAGTTTGTGTAGACACACGTGTTTTTTTGTGAGTCGAGCTTTTGGCCCTCATCCAAATACATGTGACCAGAGCTTCAGAGAGACTTCGGTGGCAGACTGTGATGTCATCAGTCAGGGGACACAAACACTTTGGGATGCCCACACACACTCGCTCATAGTCAGAAGAGAGGTCACTGTGGTGACAGGGGCCATGAATGGGCTGATTCTCTCAGTTCTGTGAGAGCACAGTGTGTGTGTTTGTTTTAGAGGCGCAGGAAAACATTTTTCCTTAAAAATGGGGACAAACACACACACACATGCACACCCCCAGGGCTGACTGTATGGTTTAAAGAGCAGATTATGTATTGGAGAGCCAGTTAGCATTAAGAATTAAGAATCTTTAATGTCTTAATCCTTTTTTTAAATTTACTTAATACACTTTTTAGGTCATATTGCGCATGTTGTTGTAAAGAAAAAAGTTTTTGTCTTTGTAATCTTTCATCAAAATGTAATAACTTGCTCTGCCTTTGCATCAAGTTACCTCGGCTGTGCAGGCTGTTGGACAATGGTAGGTTTTGTAATTCTGTTAGTCATTGTAGATAATGCAGCCTTTCTAAAATCTTGCCAATAGTTAGTAATTCAATTCTGATTAACTTTAATGTAATACTGGAAGTGACCCAACTACACTAGTCTATGTGTCTATGTAATACTGTCCAGCATTAGAAATAAAAACAAGATAACAAAGATGAAGATAACTAAGTGAATCCTTTCAGCTCAATAGCCATAAAAGTGTAATTGGCTAATCTAAAACTCTAGGTCACAGGGAGAGAATTACTGCCTTGACATGCATTTCATTTCATTTTCATAGTACATTAGCACTTAAATGCTAAATAAAAAAATACAATCAAATCAAATCAAATCACTTTATTGTCACTCTACCATATGCACAAGTGCAACAGTAGGTGAAATTCTTAGGTGCAGTCCGAGCAAACATAGTAGTCATGACATGACATGTACAACATTTAAGCAACAACAGATTACACATCTGATGCGCACACAATTACTCACAGCACAGTATACACTACAATAAACAATAAGTAATTTACACAATGTGAGTGTAGTTCTCACAGCTTTAAACAATATACACATACTTACAATATACATATACTTTAAACAATATACACTAAACATACATTAAACAATAACAGTATACATTAAGCTATAGTAATAATATACAATGTACAGTATACAATATGTTCACAAATAGAAATCCGATGTACAATAGATGCTATATGATAAATAAATGTGTATATAATGTAGGGCTGTACGATTAATCGAAAAATAACCGAAACCGACATTCAGAACCTCTAACCGACGTATTTTTCCCATGTCGGTTATTTCGGTTTTCACGTGACTCCGCCCCGTCAGTCACATCAAGGGCAGTTTGCAGGCACACAGAGATGCAGGAGCGGTTATCTGTGTTTATAGATACCCAGAATCACTATAGTAACTGCATGTTTTACACAGTTTATACAGGTCAGTTAATTGCTGTTCTTATAGCCTACGCGCTGACACACACACACACACACACACACAGAGAGAGAGACGGCGCGCGCAAGCCCCGAAGCCGCTTTCACTTTCTTGCTCGTAAAGTTTGTCAAGTAAATGCATTTAAACGCGACAACGCGCGCGCCCTGAAGGCAGACCTCTTTCACCTGCGTTCTCGCAAAGCTTTGTCATTTGTATGTCGTTTAAGCCCTGTCAGTTTGAACATTAAAGCGAGTTTCGACCATCAGATGTGTATTATGTTGAACTAATGCCTGATTTATTGACAAACGAGCAGTCAGACAGAAGCTCGCACATCACGTGAAGATCGCGCGCAGAGGAGCACAGAAACGCAGGATCAACGCTGTCCTGTGACTAAAGTAAAGTCACTAAAGTAGCTTAGAAACTCAACCATTATTGCCATATATTTTAATACCTTTGAAGTAAGTACAAACCACAGCTTCCTAATGAATAGAGACGGTATGAGTAATTCACACACACAATCACTCTCTCATTAATGCATTCAAATAAATGTAATGTAGGCCTACTGTGTTCATTTATCTGTATCTGATGTACAACAAGCAGAAATCTGCTCCATAGACAATAACTGCTGAAAGTCAACCGTTTCCTTCAAGTATTTTAAAATCACAAAGAAATGCACTTTTTCATTAGAAAAAAAAAATCCACCTTTAGGGCAAAAAAAAAGAGCAAAATAATCGTTCATTAATCGTAATCGAGGTCAAATGTTCAATTAATCGAGGTTTTTATTTTTGGTCAAATCGTTACAGCCCTAATATAATGTGTGTGTATCTACAGTGGTTAGTGCTGAGTGATATTCTGTCCAGAGTGTGTTATGATACTGATGGATCAGGAGTTAAGTAGTCTAATTGCTTGTGGGAAGAAGCTGTTCTGGAGTCGGCTGGTGCGTGTTCTGATGCTGCGGTACCGTCTGCCTGATGGCAGCAGTGAGAGCAGCCCATGGCTCGGGTGGCTAGAGTCTCTGATGATCCTCTGAGCTCTCTTCACACACCGCCTGGCATAAATGTCCTGGAGGGAGGGAAGCTCACCTCCGATGATGCAGCTGGCCGTGCGCACTACCCTTTGCAGGGCTTTGCGGCTGCGGGCAGTACTGTTGCCGTACCAGGTGGTGATGCAGCCAGTCAGCAGGCTCTCGATGGTGCTGGTGTAGAAGCGTGTGAGGATGTGGCGGTTCATTCCAAACCTCCTCAGCCGTCGCAGGAAGAAAAGGCGCTGATGAGCCTTCTTCACAACGGCCTCAGAGTGGACGGACCATGAGAGTTCCTCTGTGATGTGGACACCGAGGAACTTGAAGCTGCTGACTCTCTCCACCGGTGCTCCATTGATGGTGATGGGGCGGTGTTCTCTCTCATTCCTCCTGAAGTCGACCACCTACAAACTTGGTCCTACAAACATGTGCATTTGTTGTGAAACAACATGTTTGTTCTCTTTTGTGCTGCCAGTTTATGTTTTCAAATGACACAAGAAGTGGATGTAAATGGTACTTAGGCAAGGTTCACTTTCCTTAAAGATAGCAATCTGGGCATTTTCTGGTGAAAGTCATGCATAAATAAAGAAGAAAGCCAAAATATTAAATGTCATGGGTGAATATTAACCGAGTAATCCAATATTTTTTACTTGAGGAGGGTGAAAATGACTTCTGTTGACTTTAGCAATCTTTGCATTATTAAATGTGACAGTGCAAAACTGGGAAAAGGAATGGGAATCTTTAATGCTTCTAAAGTTACAGGCCCGCAAACTTGGGGGAAAATAATATATATGGCACTTAGACAGGAATGTTCTATGCAATTTTTTCAAGAGGGAAATAAGATACATTTCTAGTTTCAACATTATTTGTTCTTCAGACATTCCTCTTTAAAAGAAAAAAAAAGTATCAGCTGTATGCAAAGTGACCCACATTTAACAATTTATTCACATTGAGATCCCCATATCTCTGGGATATAGAGTCTTAAAAATGTAGATGCCAAAAAACATTTGTTAAGAACCAACATCTAGAAGGAAATTAAGAAATCTTTAATCTTAAAAATATATATATCTTAAAGTTCAGGCGTGCAAACTTTGGGGGGAGACCCCTAAGGCACCTAGGGCTGCAAGTGCAATGACCAAACGATAAAATCATTGTCGATAATGAAAATAATCAACACATTTGCACTGTACTCGGAAATCATCAGCCAGTCACGTAACTTTACAGTAGTAAATAACCCATTTCTATGGAGAAAACGCTTATAGAAAATAGTGGAGGACGCAGTGAGCTGCTGTGGGAAAGGTACACAATCCAAGTTGTCCAAAGCAAGAGAATGCTTTATATTTAGCGCTTCAAAAAAGCATTTGCATTTATTGCGTCTTGCCCTCTTGTGCTTTGACAGATACGTGTGCTGTTTAATGCCTCCGAGACGTGTTTTTCTCAGCGCATAACTTACATTTTATGGTTATATCTTTATCTGTAAATGTTAGAAAGTCCTGCAGATATTTCTACTTTGCATATTCTGACAAGCGTCTTGTTAAACTTCACAGAATTCAATGAATGAGCGCCGGTGGACGCATGCATGTCAAGCAGACAGAGCGCATTAGAATTGGAGTGCAATAATTCTTACTAAAGTACACATTTTGCTAAAATATTTTAAGTGTAGGTTTAAAATTCTACATATAACACAAGTAATCATATTTATGAGAGGAGTAACAGTAAAGGCACTATTGTTGGAATAGCCCATTAAAGGTCCCGTTCTTCGTGATCCCACTGTTCAAACTTTAGTTAGTGTGTAATGTTGCTGTTAGAGCATAAATAATACCTGTAAAATTATAAAGCTTAAAGTTCAATGCCAAGCGAGATATTTTATTTAACAGAAGTTCCCTTTCAAAGCCTACAGCGAACGGCTGGCTTGGACTACATCCTGGTACTTCCTTCATAAATGACGTCAGTAGAACAGTAGAACAGACTATCCTCCGCCCACAAGACTACGCGCAAAAAGGGGGCGTGGTCTTGTTGCTGTCCCACGTGGAGAAGAGGACGTGTCGCGTGGAGAAGAGGAAGTGTTGCGTTTGAGTGCGTTTGTCGCCATGTCGTCGAGACGCTGTTATTTTCATCCCGGAGTCAAATCACCTTTGTTTGGCTTTCCCAGGGACGCTCTAGAGATCATTAAGCGCATTTATCTCCCGTTAAGAGGCGTGACCTTTCCACGTGCGCTAAGCTGCTGTCGAATCACAACACAGGAACCGTGACACGTTCGCTAAGGTGCAGTCAAATCCCAACACAGGAACCGCTGGCAAAAGGCTTGTTCGACTTCACCCAGCGATGCGCAGACCGATCGGCGGCTGACTTGAAGCAATGCATGCCGGTTAGAAATTTTGTCCGACTTGAGGCAGCACCGACGCCACGTGACAGTGACGTATGTCAACAAAGTGCCGCGAGAGCGATTCGAGAGCAGTCGGCTGATACAGCCGGTGCAGTTTCTACAGAGCAGCTGCAAGAGGCTGCACGGACTCTGATGACGACACAGCTGTTCCTCGATTGGCTGGATTCACCGCATGATAGCGATCACGTGTGTTTCGTGTTTATTCTGATACCTTCAGCTCCACTAATGCGCACAAATCTGTTTTTTATAACCGTAAAACCTCCTTTCATGTAGTCGCGATGTTATATTGTCATGTTTATCAAAATAAAACTGATTAAAAACGTAAACCTCATTGATAGTGTAGGCTTATGTTGAATCTTGTACAAACACACGCTGTATTAAGCAGTACATAAAGTATTACATGACAATAAGTCTCTGAAACATCTGTGTATTGCCAAATATTGCATTTATTTCACTTCAGCTGATAAAGTATGCAAACACAGCGCGAGCGTCACTACGGGAAGCAGAAAGTGTCCGACTTCACGTCTCCGTTTGCAGCTCCTCCCCGCCTGCACGCGGCTACTCTCGCCGATCAGTTGAATCCGGCCGCAGCCGATGTCGAACACACCTACAATCAGAACTCGTTACGTATTTCTGAAGGAGGGACTTCATAGAATAAAGGAAGTCATCAGCCATTTTTAGGACAGTGAAAACAGCGGTGTACAGATGAGTACATTGTGTTAAAAATACTGGGGGTTTTTTACACACGAAACATGAACACATGTTATATTGCACACTGTAAACACAATCAAAGCTTCAAAAAACACGAAGAACAGGACCTTTAATGTAATATAATTACAATGTTTAGACGAGTAAATGTGTGTTTTTCATGCAAGTTAACATTTCGCTTTTGTATTTGTTTATAATTTTTAATTTAGTCGTTTTTCATTTCTGCTTTAAAATGGTATGCAATCAGTTGATTTTAGGTTTAGAGTGTAATGTTTGTATTTTAACTCATTTATTTATTTTTAAATAATGTACAGCTACATGCACTATAGTCAAGTCAACTTTATTTATATAGCGCTTTTTACAATGCAGATTGTTTCAAAGCAGCTTCACAGTGTTAAACAGGAAAACAATGCAACAGAATTTGATTCGGCCGCACAGCCGGTCCAGAGAAAACGTTGATGTCATCTAGCTCGTTTCAATTATCATACAGTGACAATGTGGGCATTAGATCAGTAATTAGATCAGTAATTTAGTTTATTTGGTTCATTTAGTTTACTATATACACTATATAGACACTATATTTCCCAAAGTTTTGGGACGCCTGCCTTTACATGCACATGAACTTTAATAACATCCCATTCTTAATCCGTAGGGTTTAATATGGAGTTGTCCCAGCCTTTGCAGCTATAACAGCTTCAACTCTTCTGGGAAGGCTTTCCACAAGGTTTAGGAGTGTGTTTATGGGAATTTTTGACCATTCTTCTAGAAGCGCATTTGTGAGGTCAGGCACTGATGTTGGACGAGAAGGCCTGGCTCTCAGTCTCCGCTCTAATTCATCCCAAAGGTGTTCTATCGGGTTGAGGTCAGGACTCTGTGCAGGCCAGTCAAGCTCCTCCACACCAAACTCGTTCATCCATGTCTTTATGGACCTTGCTTTGTTCATGTTGGAACAGGAAGGGGCATCCCCAAACTGTTCCCACAAAGTTGAAATGAAATTGTCTATAATGTCTTGGTGTGCTGAAGCATCAAGAGTTCCTTTCACTGGAACTAAGGGGCCAAGCCCAACCCCTGAAAATCACCCCCCACACCATAATCCCCCCCTCCACCAAACTTTACACTTGGCACAATGCAGTCAGGCAAGTACCGTTCTCCTGGCAACCGCCAAACCCAGACTCGTACATCAGATTGCCAGACAGGGAAGTGTGATTCATCACTCTAGAGAACACGTCTCTGTGATTTTTACATGGCCTAATACTTTGTGCTGTTGTTCCCAATTGCTTCCACTTTGTTATAATACCACTAACAGTTGACCGTGGAATATTTAGTAGTGAGGAAACTTCACGAATGGACTTATTGCACAGGTGGCAACCTATCACAGTACCACGCTTGAGTTCACTGAGCTCCTGAGAGCGACCCATTCTTTCACAAATGTTTGTAGAAGCGTCTGATTGCCTAGGTAGGATTGAATAGTTTGGATTTGATTGAATGGTGTAGGATTTTTGGTCCTGAATTTCGGCCCAGGTTGCGGGAATTGTACATAATTTTACTCATTCCCAGAGGTTTCACACTCACACCAAAAGCGTGTGCACCACTGATCTATTTAAGTGGCACGCACAGTCGCCTCTCAAACGGCTCGCAAGAACCAAATTTAGTTCTTTTTTTGTGACTTATTGCACTTAAACAGTCAAATAAATATAAAATGATATCAAAATGCCCGTCATGGCGAGTATTCCCGTGAACATAGTCAGTTTTGGAACGTAAATGGTTGAGAAAAAAATGCATGTTGTGTAGTGGATTTGTGCAGAAGCTCTTAAAGTGACAGCAGCCTAATAAACCTGCTACTGTCTGTCATGTTCAAAGAGCAAAAGACAAAGAGAAAATCACTCACTCTTGACTAAATAATAGGGCTGGGTATTGATGAAACTTTCACAATTTGATTCGATTTCGATTCACAAGCTTTCGATTCGATTTTCGATTCGATTCAATTCAACATAGATTATTTTAGATATATCAGGTACAATCCATGGCCAATTTTCTCAAGGAAAACAAATCTCTGAACTTATGTACAAACACTTAAATTACACTAAATTATTTTTTTTTATAATAATAAAGTTATAATATTAACTTTACAATTACATAATCATATTTCTACTCCAATTCGTTTTTTTTAAATATAAACAATTGGCTGTCATAAAAACTTGCCAGATTTATTCATAGGCTACATACATGCATTAAATATTGAAGAACGTTAAAAATGACAATGAATAGCCAATGTAATGTGGTGCATATAATTAGCAAAATGCTCCTCTCTAGAGTTAATTTTTCTAGCTGACTAAAGCTGACTAACGAGTTTATGGACACTGGATATGGTTTTTCTGAGCTAAATGTGACGTTACATGACATTGTTTACAAGCCATTTTACTGACGTCTTTCTGCGGTTGAAACACTTGAGCTATTCTATGTGACATAATACGGATTTCAGTAAGTTATCCTGTATCTTTTAACACACTTTCAGATGCTTATTCATGTTTATTTCGCGCTGTAACTGGTATTAAGGCCGAAGAGAAGATCCGTTCATATTTGCTCCGCGCTGCCGCTTCTCTTGAGCTGCGCCAGAGCGATCTTGTGCCACAGCGCCAAAGCGGTATTTATGCTTTTGAATTTCGTTAAAAAAAATAGGTGGTATTCTATCAGTTCTTATTTTATCACTGGCTGTTTACTTGTTTTTTTTTAGGTTTTTTTTTTTTGTAAAATTAGTTTCAAATAAAGCCTTGTGGTGCTGTGTGTAAGCTATTACAATTATATGGCAGTATACACTCACCTAAAGGATTATTAGGAACACCATACTAATACTGTGTTTGACCTCCTTTCGCCTTCAGAACTGCCTTAATTCTATGTGGCATTGATTCAACAAGGTGCTGAAAACATTCTTTACAAAGGTTGGCCCATATTGATAGGATTGCATCTTGCAGTTGATGGAGATTTGTGGGATGCACATCCAGGGCACGAAGCTCCCGTTCCACCACATCCCAAAGATGCTCTATAGGGTTGAGATCTGGTGACTGTGGGGGCCATTTTAGTACAGTGAACTCATTGGCATGTTTAAGAAACCAATTTGAAATGATTCGAGCTTTGTGACATGGTGCAATATCCTGCTGGAAGTAGCCATCAGAGGATGGGTACATGGTGGTCATAAAGGGATGGACATGGTCAGAAACAATGCTCAGGTAGGCCGTGGCATTTAAACAATGCCCAATTGGCACTAAGGGGGCTAAAGTGTGTCAAGAAAAAACCACCACCACCAGCCTGCACAGTGGTAACAAGGCATGATGGATCCATGTTCTCATTCTGTTTACGCCAAATTCCGACTCTACCATATGAATGTCTAAACAGAAATCGAGACTCATCAGACCAGGCAACATTTTTCCAGTCTTCAACTGTCCAATTTTGGTGAGCTGGTGCAAATTGTAGCCTCTTTTTCCTATTTGTAGTGGAGATGAGTGGTACCCGGTGGGGTCTTCTGCTGTTGTAGCCCATCCGCCTCAAGGTTGTGCGTGTTGTGGCTTCACAAATGCTTTGCTGCATACCCCGGTTGTAGCGAGTGGTTATTTCAGTCAAAGTTGCTCTTCTATCAGCTTGAATCCCATTCTCCTCTGACCTGTAGCATCAACAAGGCATTTTCACCCACAGGACTGCCGCATACTGGATGTTTTTCCCTTTTCACACCATTCTTTGTAAACCCTAGAAATGGTTGTGCGTGAATATCCCAGTAACTGAGCAGATTGTGAAATACTTAGACCGGCCCATCTGGTCTGGCACCAACAACCATGCCATGCTCAAAATTGCTTAAATCACCTTTCTTTCCCATTCTGACATTCAGTTTGGAGTTCAGGAGATTGTCTTGACCAGGACCACACCCCTAAATGCATTGAAGCAACTGCCATGTGATTGGTTGATTAGATAATTGCATTAATGAGAAATTGAACAGGTGTTCCTAATAATCCTTTAGGTGAGTGTATATGGCAGTTTCCCGGTGGTTTCAAATACCGATATCTTTCAAGTTAGAAATTCCAGTATCATCACAACAGTAGTTACATTTGGGTTGCATTAAAGGTCCCGTTCTTTGTGATCCCATTGTTCAAACTTTAGTTAGTGTGTAATGTTGCTGTTAGAGCATAAATAATACCTGTAAAATTATAAAGCTCAAAGTTCAATGCCAAGCGAGATATTTTATTTAACAGAAGTTCCCTTTCAAAGCCTACAGTGAACGGCCGGCTTGGACTACATCCTGGTACAGCCTGCTTTAATGACGTCAGTAGAAAAGTAGAACAGACTAACCTCCGCCCACAAGAATACGTGAAAAAAGGGGGCGTGGTCTTGTTGCTGTCCCACGTGGAGAAGAGGACGTGTCGCGTGGAGAAAAGGAAGTGCTGCGTTTGAGTGTGTTTGTTGCCATGTCGTCGAGACGCTGTTATTTTCATCCCGGAGTCAAATCACCTTTGTTTGGCTTTCCCAGGGACGCTGTAGAGATCATTAAGCGCATACATCTCCCGTTAAGAGGCGTGACCTTTCCACGTGCGCTAAGCTGCTGTCGAATCACAACACAGGAACCGCTGGCACAATCAGAACTCGTTACGTATTTCTGAAGGAGGGACTTCATAGAACAAGGAACTCGTCAGCCCGTTTTTAGGACAGTGAAAACAGCGGTGTACAGATGAGTAAATTGTGTGAAAAATACTGTGTTTTTTTACACGCGAAACATGAACACATGTTATATTGCACACTGTAAACACAATCAAAGCTTCAAAAACACAGGAAGAACGGGACCTTTAAGATGCTCTCAATAGTCATAAAGCATTATTAGAAGTGTGTGTCAGGAGGGGTGTTCTCCACAATCCATTGCAAACTTATTCCAGTCCGGTCTAGTGCTCTGATTTCATCTGAATTCTACGGTGCTACCTTTTATTGTAGTTATATAGCCATTTGTGGATGAACTTTATTTGAACAAAAGAGCATGATTTTTTTTAATGTTTTTGGAAGTGTCTAAACCGGTTTTCTACCAGTGTCAGAAAGTGGTTAATGAGAAAAAATTAACCCATGGTTACGCTTTCTTTTTACATCGTCTCTGCACCAGTGTTTGTGCCCATAATTTGATCAGTTAGTGTCAGGACAGTCAGTACAAGACATCTGTGCTCATTTCCTGTGAAAAAAATGAACTGGGATGTATGATTTGATAGTTATAAGTGAGTCACGCAAGCCTTCACACCACGCTCATGTGGCATCACATTTGCACAGTTGTCTCTTCCCTTTCATGCACTTACATAATAGCTGAATTGCATTCTCATCTACAGACCTGATTTCCATGCATATGCCTACTCAAACACCTGTATGCACACCTGCGCACTTGTGAGAGCTGCTACAGTGAACAGAGCGCTAAGCGTGCCCGCACTTGGAATCCTACAATTCCTTGCATACGAGTCAGGACACGCTAAAGAATTCAGTTTCGAGGAACAGGAAAGGAGGGGAGTGAAACATACCAAGAGAAATAGATGGAAAAGAGGACGAAACTGAAGGACGAAAGTGTGTTAGAGCAAATGGTATTGATTCATAAATTACAATTGTTGAATTTATGAATATACATGAATAGATGTTTATATTTAATCTGAAATGCTTTGGGAAGTGATTACAAGAATGTGTGTTAAGGTGCTTTTGTAAAGTGCCTATTTTGCGTGTGTTTGGAGGATCAAGAGGCTGATCTTTCTAACTTGAGAGTGAGAAATTTGAAAGTCTGCCAATATTTCACATAAGCGCACACACATACATACTTTGCTAGCTATTTAAAGCCTTTTTTAAATTACTTGATGTTAAGGATGTCCCAATCAAGTTTGTGCCTCCATTGAATATTGAGTATCTGCCGATATAAAATTCCAATTCGATACTTGCATTTTCCTAGTGCTTTAGTGCACACTTCAAGTGTATACAGGGATGTACAGAGAGTTTCTCAGGGGCTCAAATGTAAAAAGGGGGCAGCTATCAGTACAGAGTATAGTGGAATATCCTTATAGGCCTATAGGGGTGTAACGGTACACAAAACTGACGTTTCGTTACGTACCTCTGTTTTGAAGTCACAGTTTGGTACGGGTTCGGTACAGCGGTTTTACAAAATTGCTTTTTATTTATTTTTATTAAATAGTGGTTTACTGAAAAAAAAGTGTCTGTCCTTAAATGAATTAAATTATAACTAAAAGTTTATTGAAGATATTGCTGTAAACTATATAGGGAGCACTTACTTGCACATTAATATTAAAGGTTAACAACAGAGCCGAAACTATTAGCCTAAATTCAGTTGCTATTTATTTTTAGGTCTAATAATCAACACTCAAATAACATAGTAAACATGCAAACATGTAAACTTCACATAAGGCAGTTTTTGCAATAACTTCTAAATCTAATTATAAAATAGTTTTTTTTCCTCCAATTCGTTGTTGAAATATAATAATTTATACACAGTGTCTGTCATTTTCATGACAGGTTTATTTAAACATACATGAAATAATCAAGACGTACATCGCTATCAGATCAAGTAGAATATAATGAATAGGCTAATATAGTGCATATATTTAGAGAAAAAGTTGATTTCTCTAGTGAATAAAATTCTGTGGACACTGAATGAATGCCTGAGGTAAATGTGATGCTACATGACATTGTTTACAAGCAGTTATATTGAGGTCTTTCCACCATTGAAACACTGATTGAGCGATTACACCACATATGATATGTGACAGTAAGTTGTAATGTATCCTCAACATACCTTCAGATGTTCATTCATGTTTATTCTTTAGGAAGAGATTTTCAATAGCGTTCATAGATGATCGAGTTCGACCACTAGAACTGTGATCAGTGATCAGTCACATCACATTAAAGAGCGTCAAAAAACGGCATTTATCGTTTGAATTTCGTGATAAAATGGACTGAATACTTAATATGTTCATGTGGGAACTCGGACTGAAGTGTGTTCCGCACTTAAAACAAGCCGACTGGTAACTGTTAAAGATTGCATTCGGAAACCGTTCGGTACATGCGTGCACCGAACCTAAAGCCCTGTACCGAAACGGTTCGGTACGAATACGTGTACCGTTACACCCTATAGGCCTATATTATACATGCATACATATATACACACTCACACACTCATATATAACACACACACTCACAGTCACAATATCAAAATATAAAACCTAACCGCAATAATACCAACAATCTAAAATCGCCTTCAGAAATACCAAATAAACTGCAATGTAAATATGCTAAAGGTTATTACAAGGAATTGTCCAAAATAAAAGAACATGCATATCTTTACATATCCTGAGTAACAGTATTGTCATTATACACAATAATCATTTGCAACAGAAATGGGGGGAAAAAAGTGGATTTAAGGTTAGAAAGCATGAAGCTTTTGGTGTCAGAATGCCAGTCTGTCAGTCAAATCTAAAGCAGCTAGATACATCCCATAGCAACTGATCCAACAGATGGATAGACTGATGGCAGATAAAACAGTAAATAAATCACTTTCGAGTGATTCACTATAAAAGTGCGCACATTTGACCTTCTTCTTTTCTTTTTAATGGTGGTTGCCAAACCCATTTGAAGGTGCACGCTGGCACCTACTGCACGACACCTGCGTGACAGCTGATCTATAGGTTCGGGCTTTGGATATTGAACAGTTATAAAAATGCATAACCGGCCCATGATACCGATCCTTTTGATGTCCAATGTAACATTTGAGGCATCATATAAAACCCAATAAAAAAGACATGACACGTAATCGTACAAACAGATTTCTATTTCTCGAGAGCCTTAAACTAAGTGAGAAACCACACTGCAGTCATCAGAAGCAGTGTGACAGCTGCTTTCTCATTCACACTATCTTTCTGTCTCTCTCGCATGTGTGTGTGCACATGGTGAATTGATAGTTTGTAAAGTCTACGCTTTCCATCTGTCAGCTCTTGCATAACTTTCTCACGTAGACACATATCACAGATTTATTAAACATACAGTTAGCCGTACAGAGAGAGAGAAACGCTTGTGTGCTCCACCCACAGCTAAAATGGGACCTTTGTTCAGTCAGGCCTCAGTAGGTAACTGATTAACACTTTTTTTAGTGTGTGTTTATTGAAATTGTGCCACCGTGGCACAGCATTGAAAGGGCAGCTGCACAATGGACTCTAAATTTAGAGGTTAAAGGAATAGTACACCCAAAAATAAAATGTTATCATTTACTTTCATTTAAAGTCACCATGAAATCAAAAATCTTGCACCCAAGGGTCCTATTCTATTCGTTATTGGCCGATAATAGCTTTATATAGTTTAATTGGTGGTCTCTATAAATGTAGATCAGATGACGCAAAACTCACCAGACAATTTTCTTTGTGCAGCTAAAATCGCTTCACTGGAAGTTCCCATTCAGTCGGTCACTCTCGACGCCACGTCGGAGTACCGACGAATAGGAATCTCGCTCGCGAGAGCCAATCTACTTCGAGTGTAACTAAAACGAGCCAATGCACATTGGCATGCAATGATTGCACCAGGTGTTCATGCCACGCCGTGCGGGTATAAATGAGACACAGGTGATTGCATCAAATCAACCTTTTGCTTCGGAGCCAGGTGGTAGATGGTAACGCCAGATATCACTCACTACTTCGCAGTCCTGACTGAAGACGGAAGCCGCCTTTCGGAAGCGATCTCTTCAGTCGGTGTTGGTGTGACGGCACAGCAGTGGTCGCGTGGTTTTCGGATCATCTCTCTGTGTTGTTTGTTTAGAGCAATCACAAAGGCTGTTCTCACAGCTGGTTCGGTGCGCTAGGTGGAGAGCGCTGAAAAGCCGTTCTTACGGCTGGTAAGAAAGCGCCTCCGTGTGAGAGAGCGCGCACGTCAGGCTGCACCCACCCCCTGACTGTGTCGCCGCGACCCCGCCCCCTGCGTGCTTCAGCACCAAGGAGAGCGTCCTTCTGAAAGAGCAAACACAGATAGAGCTTGCGTCTTTTTCAAGATGACATTCTATCTGTGTGTTTCTGGATGCGGTGGTTACCTGTCACCAAGGGATGGTCACCAGCACTGTATCTCGTGTTTGGGCGTTCAGCACGCTGAGGCAGCGTTGGTGGATGACTCATGTTCTCACTGCGGGAACATGACCATCTCGGAGTTGCGGTCTAGACTCCATCTCGCAAGGGGTGGAGTCCCCGTGCCTCTGCCTCGATCTAACCCTCCACAGAGGGTTACTTCAGGCAGTAGCACGGGTGATTTGAGGGTTACGGTGAGCGCGCTTCCCCCAGGGAACCAACCCCCGGGGAACCCTCATCCCTCACGCACTCCGCAGCCAGTAGAGCTGCCGTCGGAACGTGGTGGGCCGTCCTCGAGATGTGCACCATCCGTATCCTTCGGGGCTCCCCCTGATGATCAGATGTCCATCGCTGCATCGGAGGGAGGGTCAGACTTCTCTGGAGATGACGTGTCGGCGCAGGGGGCTCCTTCGGGAAGATCCGCTGTGCCCAATACGGATCCGGAGATGATGGCCATGCTTTCCCGGGCCGCCGAGAAGATCGGGCTCGTGTGGAACCCTCCACCGTGTCCCGAACCTTCAAGGTTGGATGATTGGTTTCTCGGGGTGGCCCGTGCTGGTTCTCAGCGCCCCACCCCGGTTCCTTTCTTCCCGGAGGTGCACGAGGAGCTCACTAGGTCGTGGACGGCACCTTTTACTGCCCGAAACCGGCCCAGTGGATCCTCCTCCCTCACCACCCTCGATGGCGGACCTGCAAAGGGTTACACGCAGGTTCCTCCCGTGGAACGGGCCGTTGCTATGCAACTGTGCCCTAACTCCACATCCAGGGGGAACCCGTGTCTCCCCTCCCGAGCCTGTAGGTACTCGTCCGATCTGATCGGAAAGGCCTACCAGGCTTGTGGAGAGGCAGGCTCCGCCTTACACGCTATGGCGTTGTTGCAGGTTCATCAGGCCCAGGCACTGAAGAACCTGCACGAGGGTGGTCACGATCCCGCAGTTCTCCAAGAACTGAGATCCGCAACGGACCTCGCGCTTCGTGCGACGAAGGTTACGGCGCGGGCCGTGGGTCGTGCGATGTCCACTATGGTGGTCCAGGAACGCCATCTCTGGCTGTGTCTGGCAGACATGAGGGAGACCGACAAGATCAGGTTCCTTAACTCCCCCGTCTCCCAGACCGGCCTCTTCGGCGACGCGGTCCAGAACTTCGCCCAGCAGTTCTCGGCCGCACAGAAGCAGACTGAGGCCATCAGTCACATCCTGCCACGGCGGTCAGCTGCTGTCTCCACCCCGCCGCCGGCAGCACCTCAGTCTGCTCGTCGGCGAGGGCGGCCGCCTGCGTCTGCCTCCGCTCCCGCGTCACAGCAGCAGCCTCCACCCAAGCGATGTCGTGGAGCCGGGCGCAAGCAGGCCGCCCAGCCCGTCCAGGCTCCTGCCAAGAGAGGTGGCAAAGGCAAGGGCAAGGGCAAGCGGCCCTGAGACGGGCGACCCGGAGATGGGGAGGACTGCTCTTCTGGAGACGGTGACCGCACCGCTCCATCCCCCGGAGGAGGGCCGGGAGGAGAATTTTGTGTTCCGTTTTGTTTCTGTTCCGCCGCTGGGCTCAGCCCCAGCGGTACCCAAATTTTCAATAAAAGAGCAGTTTCCTCCATCTCTGGGTCCTCAGGGGGCTCGGAGAGTTGTGGCCGGTCAAACGCCGGACCACACTCATCCTCCCCCTTCGCCAGCGGGCAGCAGTGGACGACCTCCTCACGTTCCTCCTGCCCACCTGTGGAATCAGGTAAGTGTTGCACAGCACACTCTCACCTCGCTGCGGTCCGCCTCCACGAGACAGCCGCCCCAGCCCGGTACCTGCTTTCCACCTCGCTGCCCCACCGTGGGTACGCCGGTGGTCCCTATGGTCCCGCTTGCACGGTCTCTGCGAGCCTGGCTAGAGCTCCCCAGTCCGTCTCGCTGGCTCATTCGGACCATCAGGCTCGGCTATGCGATTCAGTTCGCCCGGCGCCCCCCCAGGTTCAAGGGCGTCCGCTTCACCTCGGTGAATGCTGCAGATGCCCATGTCCTGCGTGCGGAAATCGCTGTCCTACTGGCGAAGGACACGATAGAGCCGGTCCCTCCAGCCGATATGAAGACCGGCTTCTACAGCCCGTACTTCATTGTACCCAAGAAAACCGGTGGGTTACAGCCAATCTTGGACCTGCGAGTCCTGAATCGGAGCCTCCACAAGCTACCGTTCAAGATGCTCACGCAGAAACGCATTTTCGAATGCATCCGTCCCCAAGATTGGTTTGCAGTGATCGACCTGAAGGACGCGTACTTTCATGTCTCGATTCTTCCTCGACACAGGCCGTTTCTGCGCTTTGCATTCGAGGGTCGAGCATATCAGTACAGAGTCCTGCCCTTCGGGCTGTCCCTGTCCCCCCGTGTCTTCACGAAAGTCACGGAGGGGGCCCTTGTGCCCATGAGAGAACAGGGCGTTCGCATCCTCAACTATCTCGACGACTGGCTCATTCTAGCACAGTCCAAGGATCAGTTGTGCGAACACAGGGACCTGGTGCTCAGACACCTCAGCCAGTTGGGTCTTCGGGTCAACTGGGAAAAGAGCAAACTCGCCCCCGTGCAGAGGATCTCTTTTCTCGGTATGGAGTTGGATTCGGTCGAACAGACAGCGCGCCTCACGGAGGAGCGTGTCCAGTCGATGCTGAGCTGCCTGAACACGTTTCAAGGCAGGATGGCGGTTCCACTGAAACAGTTTCAGAGGCTCCTGGGGCATATGGCGGCCGCTGCGGCAGTAACACCGCTCGGCCTGCTTCATATGAGACCGCTTCAGCATTGGCTACACGGCCGAGTCCCGAGATGGGCGTGGCAACGCGGCACTCACCGGGTGAGTATCACACCGGCCTGCCACCAGTCCTTCAGTCCATGGTCAGACCCCTCGTTCCTTCGGGCCGGAGTGCCCCTGGAACAGGTGTCCAGGCACGCTGTGGTTTTCACGGATGCCTCTGCCATGGGCTGGGGAGCCACGTACAACGGGCATGCAGTGTCAGGGGTTTGGACGGGCCCGCACCTGCATTGGCATATCAATTGCCTAGAGTTGCTAGCAGTGCATCTTGCTCTGAGCCGCCTCAAAGCGCGGTTACGGGGCAAAGATGTACTGGTCCGCACGGACAACACTGCGACCGTTGCGTATATCAACCGACAAGGTGGTCTGCGCTCCCGTCGCATGTCGCAGCTCGCCCGCCATCTCCTCCTCTAGAGTCAGAAGTGTCTGAGGTCGCTTCGGGCCATTCATGTCCCTGGTGTGCACAACCGTGTGGCCGACGAGCTTTCACGAGCTGCGCTCCCAGGCGAGTGGCGACTCCACCCCCAGGTGGTTCAGCTGATTTGGAGACAGTTTGGGGTGGCACAGGTCGACCTGTTTGCCTCCCCAGAAACGTCCCACTGCCAGTGGTTCTATTCGCTGACCGAGGGTACACTCGGCACGGATGCCCTGGCTCACAGCTGGCCCCAGGGGCTGCGCAAATATGCGTTTCCCCCAGTGAGCCTACTTGCACAGACTCTGTGCACAGACTCTGTGCAAGGTCAGGGAGGACGAGGAGCAGGTCCTGCTGGTGGCGCCGTACTGGCCCAACCGGACCTGGTTTCCAGAACTTATGCTCCTCGCGACAGCCCCTCCTTGGCCGATTCCTCTGAGGAAGGACCTTATGACTCAGAGACGGGGCACCCTTTGGCACCCGCGTCCAGACCTGTGGAAGCTTCATGTCTGGCCCCTGGACGGGACGCGGAGGTTCTAGGTGACTTACCCCAAGAGGTAGTTAACACCATCACTTCGGCACGAGCACCGTCTACAAGACAGGCTTACGCCTTGAAGTGGAACCTGTTTGTCGAGTGGTGTTCTTCTCGCCGAGAAGACCCCCGAAGATGTTCGATCGCGTCTGTGCTTTCCTTCCTGCAACAGGGGTTGGAGCGTAGGCTGTCGCCCTCCACCCTCAAGGTTTATGTTGCTGCAATATCCGCCTATCACGACCATGTAGAAGGTAAGACGGTTGGGAAGCACGACCTGGTCGTCAGGTTCCTTAGGGGGGCGAGGCGGTTAAATCCTCCTCGCCCCCCCTCCATACCCTCTTGGGATCTTGCTCTGGTGCTCCGAGCACTTCAGAATGCCCCATTTGAGCCTTTGCAGTCAGCAGAGCTAAAGATTCTGTCAATGAAGACTTTGCTGTTGGCTGCATTGGCCTCCATCAAGAGGGTAGGGGACCTGCAGGCATTTTCGGTCGACGAATCGTGCCTAGAGTTCGGGCCGGGTGATACCCACGTGGTGTTGAGACCCCGGCCTGGCTATGTGCCCAAGGTTCCTACCACTCCTTTCAGGGACCAGGTGGTGAACCTGCAAGCGCTGCCCCCGGAGGAGGCAGACCCAGGAGGCAGCTTTGCTCTGTCCCGTCCGCGCTCTGCGGGTTTACGTGGATAGAACTCAAAGCTTCAGAACCTCAGATCAGCTCTTTGTCTGTCACGGAGGCCAGCAGAAGGGAAAGGCTGTCTCCAAGCAGAGGATGGCCCACTGGATAGTGGATGCCATCACCTTGGCTTACCAAGCACAAGGTGTGCCCTGTCCGCTCAGGGTGCGAGCACACTCTACTAGAAGTGTTGCATCCTCCTGGGCGCTGGCACGTGGCGCCTCGCTGTCAGACATCTGTAGAGCTGCGGGCTGGGCGACACCCAACACGTTCGCTAGATTCTATAGCCTACGTGTAGAGCCGGTCTCCTCCTGTGTTCTCACCTCAAACGGGTAGAAGCACTGAGAGGCCCCGGCTCTTGTCGGCTTGCTGCGCTACGGCGCTTATATTCTCCAGAAGCAAACTCTGTGAGTCCTCCACCGCCCTCGGTGCCGGACGTGGCGGAACATCTGGCATCAGGCCCCTTGCCGCTGAATCCTTGAGAACCGGTATTGGGCTTGGGCCATATGAGTGACCCTGCGGGGATCCCATATTTTCTTCCACGGTCGCTCCTACGGGAAGCCCGTGTCTTTCCCTTGGGAGAGCCTTCCCTGCAGTGGGACTGAGCCCCCTTCTCCTGGCGGGCTACGGCTCAGCATTGTACTCCACATAACTCCTTCGGGGTACGATGTGGGCTCCGCAGCGTTCCCATCTCTAGGGCACGCTTTCCCAGTGTTATCCAATAATCACTGAGCGGGTCATGCGGAACAGCGGTGATGGACTTCCCGGTGTGAGCCCCGTCTCATCAGGTAAGAGAGCTCAGGTGGCTCACACAGGGCACTGGATGGGGGCAGAAGCCATGGCGCTTTGGTAGGGATTCCTATTCGTCGGTACTCCGACGTGGCGTCGAGAGTGACCGACTGAATGGGAACGTCTCGGTTACGTATGTAACCCTCGTTCCCTGAAGGAGGGAACGGAGACGCCACGTCCCGTCGCCATGTCCTCTGTACCCTGCTGGGGTGCCTGTCTACCTACCCGGCTCCTCACAAAAGGCTGATTTGATGCAATCACCTGTGTCTCATTTATACCCGCACAGCGTGGCATGAACACCTGGTGCAATCATTGCATGCCAATGTGCATTGGCTCGTTTTAGTTACACTCGAAGTAGATTGGCTCTCGCGAGCGAGATTCCTATTCGTCGGTACTCCGACGTGGCGTCTCCGTTCCCTCCTTCAGGGAATGAGGGTTACATACGTAACCGAGACGTTCTACCAGTTGTC
Organism: Romanogobio albipinnatus; assembly: GCA_023566225.1. Taxonomy (NCBI): domain Eukaryota; kingdom Metazoa; phylum Chordata; class Actinopteri; order Cypriniformes; family Gobionidae; genus Romanogobio; species Romanogobio albipinnatus. The sequence continues at coordinate 54,968,917 of CM042247.1, forward strand.
TGAAAAGGATAATATATTTGCAATGTCTTTGCGGAGAGACATTGTAACGACAGCAACACTACATCAGTGTGATTTTATTGCATTTCTTTCCTTCACAGCGGTGCGTTTTCGTTCCTCCCTAAAAGCCTAAACTTAAAATTAGGGCTGGCGATATGGCTGAAAACTGTATCACGATATAAGTGTTTCATATCGGTCGATATCGATAATTATTGATATTTTTATGACCTATTTAAACCAGGAGAAAAATATTTTACATTTAAAACAATTTATTTTAAACTTAACCTTCCTCTGATTATAATCCCCTCAGTTATAAAGGCAGAAATGTCAACACAACCATGGAAAACACTCAAATAATTAAAATTTAAACACAAGTCTAAAATCACAATGAACACTTAACAATTATCTCTTAACATTAAGATGCAGTGCCTCCGTTATTTCTTTGTAAATGTTACCGTTTAGATACTTTGTCATAAGGCACTGATGCAGAGTAACATTACCTCTCCATGTATTTTCAAAGGCTGAATCCGAAATCGCCCCAATGCAATAACTTTATATGCAGCACTTTACTGCCTATTGTGCAATAAACTGAATCTGTACGATCTACTGTGAAAGATCTGTGCAATACTTGACTGCTCATTACTTGTGCCATTAGTATGCAAAACAATGCAACACTTCTGTTATATACCACAACTGTGCAATAAGTATGCAATTATACTTTTGACATTGTTACAGAATATCTGGCATTATACATTTATTTATTTATTTCAATTGGCCATTTAGCTTGCACTAGTTATATGTGATTGCACTGTAAGGATTGCTCTAATTTCGCTGTATAGTGACAATCTTGAATCTTCAATCTAATATATTGCATTGTTCATATTTGCCTGACTGTTAAGGCACAAAAGATTGTGTTTGTCACTGTTGTTCCAAACTCAAACTATGGAACACAAAGGGTAAATTGAAGATTAGGTTTGTCAAGCTCCAAAAGTATCTCATAAAAGAGGTCAATATTATTTGTACACTATATCCCAAGCCTTCTAAAGCCATACAGTAGCTTTTGTAAGAAATAGACATGAAATTTAAGAAAGTCTTAAAATTGACCCTAATCTTCTCCAATGGGCTATTAAGCATTACAGCCGGCACACACACTTGTGTGAACACACATTGGAGGAAGATATGATATTTATAAAAGGGTGTGGATATTTAGCTGCTGGTATTGTATTGAGCTGTTACTGACGTGGGAAATGTAAGGCAGCTACAGCACTCTCTTTGTTTGTTATGAGGTTGTGGGTAGATATTCTACAGATCCTTTTGGCCACACCAGTGTTAGCTGTTTTGTCAAAACGCATTTAAGGTCATAATCACAAATTTACTACATAAAAAAAGTTACTACTGTTTGTGGTTCTTTTCACACTCTTTGGAGAGGCGTTACATTTATAATTACACAATAGGCCAGCTCTGAGATCATCTTTAGTTCCTGTAAATTATAACGATGCCACTGGAAAACATGTTGATCATAATTATGAGCTAAGTGCGTTTCCATTTTTTTACGTCACTTAAGCTGAATGATGCAACCTTTGTTACAAATCCAACATATATATTAAGTCATCCAGATGAGGTATATCCACCTTCATGCTTCTTAGCTTGTGCCCCTTCATACTTCATAAAATTTGCCTTTTTTGCAAATGGATTAACGTTGTCTTTAAAAAAATGACTGTGCTATTCAGTGCTTGTCTTATTATAAATAAATTTTCCCTTATAGTCTATCCCCCATTTTCACAGACAAGGCTGAAGCCGTCTCAGAGTAAAATACATGTTTGAGCTGTTTTAAAGCCACAATATGTTATTTTTCGCTGCTGGAGGTCGCTTATTTAAAACAATGGATATATTCAAACAGTTGTTCCCTTGTCTAATAAAACGCATAATATATTAAAGCGTTTTTGGTGTTTCCATGGTTTCCACAAAATAAAATCGAGGTTAACGCGGGTATGATGTCATTGATAGGCGACGGTCCGTGTCCTGGTTAAAATTGTTAATTTCTCTGGATGGAAACATTCTTGGAAACATTTGGGATAATGTTAGTACACAAGTCAACAAATATATATATATATAGTCACGGGGTGAGGAATCACTCGACAAGGCAGGCTTAGTGAAAAGGCCCCGGAGGGTGGATTTTATTTACAGTGAAAAATAACAGGTGATGAAAGTCGGTGAGCCGGTGTGTGATGGCTGGTGCTCCAAGTGCTCTATGGTGTTCAATCCAAGTGAAAGTGGGTGTCCAAACGTGCTCCAAAGTGGTGGGCTGTCGGTCACTCGCTGCTTTCTGGGGAGAACAAAGAGAAAGGTTAATCCAGCGCTTCATTCAGCTCGAGACCAGAGTCTGTCTGTCTGTGCAGCATGTGCTGCTTTTATGGCTGTGGCTGATGAGGTGCAGCTGTGACCGATCAGCCCGCGATCAGGACGTGCAGGTGTTTTGTGTCTGTTGCCAGGGCGACGCTGACTCCTCTGAGGACGCTCGTCACAATATATATATATATATAAAACACTGTTCTAGTGGTTTTTGGATACTTTAATCCAGAAATTTTAACTGAAAGTAACATGTACTGACATATCTTAAAACATGTCAGTGCCATTGTCTCAAGATGCACACTAGTAATGTTTTTTTTCTAAAGCATGCCTATAAAGCTACTTAAGGGGATAGTTCACCCAAAAATGAAAATTAGCCCATGATTTCCTCACCCTCAAGCCATCCGAGGTGTATATGACTTTCTTCTTTCAGACAAATACAATCAGTTATATTAAAACATGTCCTGGCTAATCCAAGCTTTATAATGGCAGTGAATGGAAGCCCAACAAATATGAAGCCCAAAAAAGTGCATCCATCCATTATAAACGTAGTTAATAAGCATTAATAAAGGCCTTCTGAAGCCAATCGATGGGTTTGTATAAGAAAAATATCCATATTTAACACGTTATAAAGTAAAATATCTAGTTTACGCCAGCCGCCTTCCATATTCAACTTGCAAAGAAAACCGCTTGCGCTACGTCCGACGTCATCGTCGCGGCAGTTACGTAGGGCTGGGCGGTATGAGCAGGATGTGAAATAAAATTAAAAACTAATTTTTTTTTATAATAATTTATTTTAATAATAATTTTATCCAAATAGAAAAACTTGGAAAATACCGGGATATATACCCTGTATCACCATTCAACCAAAAAAATACAGAGATATGATTTTCTGTGGCCATATCGCCCAGCCCTACAGTTACGCTTTTTTCGTAAATTGAATACGGAAGGCAATCTGATGGAAGCAAGATATTTTACTTTATAACTTGTTAAATATGGATATTTTTCTTACACAAACCCATCGATTCGCTTCAGAAGGCCTTTATTAACCCCCCAGAGCCATATGGATTACTTTTATGATGGATGGATGCACTTTTTTTGGGCTTCAAATTTTGGACAGCCATTCACTACCATTATAAAGCTTGGATTAACCTGGACATTTTTTTAATATAACTCAAATTGTATTTGTCTGAAAGAAGAAAGTCATATACACCTAGGATGGCTTGAGGGTAAGTAAATTATTTTTGGGTGAATTAACCTTTTAAATGCCCTAATTGAACTAAGGCCTAATCCTGGTTTAATCTAAACCCTGTCTGTTAATCCAGGCCTATTCATTTCAAAAGCTTAATCAACGTCTTAGACATTGTCCCTTATTCAATGAATTATGTGGCCCTTAGTTTTGAGTGGCTCTTTGTTTGGTCTGAGTGGCCAATATCAGTGTTGATATCAGTGTTGATATTTACATTTAATCATTTAGCAGACGCTTCCAATGTGACTTAAAAATGAGAAGAACAATAGAAGCAATCAAGGCAACAATAGGGCAACAATATGTAAGTGCTGTGACTAGTCCCAGTTATTTTAGCACAGTAGTACACATATCAAGTTCTTCTCTTTTTATAAATTTTTCAATAATAAATATAAAACATAGATGTATAGACTAGAATAGTAAGTGTTATTATTAATGGGTCAAGTGTTGATGAAAAAGATGCGTCTTTAGCCGTTTCTTGATATTTACCCATGACTTCCTTTTCTATCATGTTCCGATCAGCTTTAGTAATTTATGTTTCCTGAAGTGTCTCTTTTTTAGTGTGTGTGTGTGTGTGTGTGTGTGTGTGTGTGTGTGTGTGTGTGTGTGTGTGTGTGTGTGTGTGTGTGTGTGTGTGTGTGTGTGTGTGTGTGTGTGTGTGTGTGTGTGTGTGTGTGTGTGTGTGTGTGTGTGTATTAGAAGGGTTGTGAGAAAGAGGATGTAGTTCTATGCAGAATGTGAATTCCTGACATTCCAGTGTGAGAGCGGGAGGTAGATCAAGGAAGATGAGGAAAAGAGGAATACCTCCGGGTTGGAGGGCTGTAAGGCTTGTTCCTCTAACTGTGCCTCTCTCTGTTTGCTCTGTGATAAGGACAGAGTGGCTGGTGTGTGTGCAATAAAGAATGGATATGCTCTCCTAGAGCTGCACAATAATGGTTAAACTGATAATCACAATATCATTTGAATAAAATAAATTATATATTATTTAAATTTTATATATATATTTTGCTTTGCAATTTGGCTTCACATTAGGAATTTTATGAGAGGCAATCCAGTTGCAAATGAGACAAACCACAGATTCAGATCGCTCCACAAATGCAAATTCACACAGACGGCTTAACAAAGAACGATAGTCGTCATCTTTCTTCTTTTAGCCAACTTGTAAAATCATAAGAAGCTTCTCTCAAAAGGAAAAACATGAGTTAAGTTCCTAATATTAATTCCAAATTATGTTAAAAAAAAAAAAATTATATTGTAGCACAGAGTTTGCATAGACCGAATTTATTTACCAATCATAATCACGATCACAAGATTTGGATGTTTGAATTTATTACAGTTCGTCACAGAGATGGTTCGCTCACAGATTTAGTAGCAGCACAGGTGAGACACTGCCCCGTGAAGAAACACAAGACACTTTAATTTGAGCAAAATTTCACAATGAAAATTGCTAAATTTCAACATACGTGTTTGTCAGAGAACATCTTCATTTGTGTTCCAAAGATGAACAAAGGTCTTACGGGTTTGAAACGACATGAGGGTGAGAAATTAATGACAGAATTTCATTTGTGAGTGAACTAACCCTTTAATTTAATAACATTTTTAAAGTATTTTTTATTAATTGAGAGGAGCAGAAATGATCACAATTAAAATATTATTAATAGTGGAGCCCTATGCTCTCCTGTGTCTGCAAGCAGTGGTGCTCGAAGTTTGTGGTGCTCATCTTGCAATGTGTGTGTCTAAACGTCACTGCTGGGGCTTTGTACGTTCTGCTAGCATTGTTTTCTTAATAGTGTGCATGTTTTGGGGACAGAGTTGAGTATGTCCTTATTTGTAGAACCAGTATAAAAATAAAGTAAATAAAGTTGTTTTTAAATTGTAAAGATGCGTTTTCTGTTAGGTCAAGGATGTGGGTTAGGGTATTTATAACTATATGTAGATAATAAAAAAAACAATAAAAGTCTGTGGAATGTCCCCATTTACATAGCTGAGTAAATGAGTGCGTGTGTGCGTATTTCACTGCAAGAGAGAAAAAGAGTGAGTAAACTTTTCTCCGCATAAAAACAGGCCAAGCAATTTTGGGCCACTATTTTGACACCCACTTCCCTAGCTGCAAAATGTACTATGCAGGTACTGTGGTGCAGCGGGGGTCAGATGGTTATACTATGGTATATTTATGTATTATGATAGTGAATGATTATCATATTCAAATACCATGGTATTTCAAAGAATAAAGGCCCATTACACCAGCGGACAATATCGTTCTGTTTATTCTAAACGCATGCTTGTCTGCCGCTTTAAATTCTCTAGCTCGTTACAGCAGGACAAATTCTGATTGGCTTTCAATGTTTCAATCATTCATCAGCTGCAAAAAAATAGATCTGAAAGTGATTCCAACTACATTGCATCTCTGTGCCGTTATTGTTATAGCTGTGGTTAGAACTATATCTTTATCATTTTCTTTATAGTTATCGTCCGTGGTGTGACCAGGCCTTAACAATGACAAAGAAACATATGGAACATTGAAGCACTCAGTACTAGTTGAATACTATAGTTTTACCATGAGAAAAAAAAACATGGCATTGCCGGGCACATGCCTGAGAACTTATTGTATTACCATGTTACAGGTAAAAACAGATACTGAAAAAAACCAAGTAAAATTTGCTTAATTTTTTTCTTTTGCAAGTTTTTGCACCCATATTTTTAAAGTAAATTTCACATTAAGTAAACTCTACTTAACTTGACATTCTCATCTCCATGCGTGCCATAACTCTGTCTGACGCACCCACTGCTAGCCTAGCTTAGCACAAAGACTGGAGGTAAACCGCTCCAGCTAGCCTACTGCTCAATAAGTGCCAAAATAACGCCAACATTTTCCCATTTACATGTTATGGTGTGTATAGGTACATCGTGTACTAAGACCGACGGGAAATTAAAAGTTGCGATTTTCTAGACTGATATGGCTAGGAACTATTCTCTCATTCAGCAGCAGGCGCAATGATATTACGCACAGTGCTTGAAAATAGTCCCCAGCACGCTCTCTGTGTAAAAAGGTTGTCACGTTGGTTTTGTTGACGGAAGTTAGTCTATTTTCAATATCAAGTCAGCCGTAATATCACTTCGCCGCTGCACCCATGGTACGGCAGCAAAGTTCCTTGATTATTACGCAGGAATGAGAGAATAGTTCTTAGAGAGAATCGTTTTTTTAATTCTTGCCTTAACAAACTTTTTCATGTAGAAATTACATTTGTTTTTACTATAGTATTTTCATTTTTATCAGTGCATGTCCAGAAATCATAGTAATACTGTACCTTTTTTGTGAATACAACAACGAGTCCACCAGAGAATGTTCATGTGTTTCCAGGCATGTGTAAAACATAGAAAGTGAGTTTGACAGTTACCTAGCATAACCCGGTTTATCCCATCAAACCTCTGCCAGTACCTAGTAATGATTCTTCCTATCAAGAGGCTGTGGCATAAATTTGTGTGTTTTCATGAGGGAGAGGTTATGTTCATTTAAAATCAGTGTTACAGATAATTTCAAATGGATGCATTAACTTTGCCTTGTTACACCCTATTGTTGGCAAATATTAATGCCGTCAGGTTAGCTAGAATAACCAGAGGTGCTGCAGTACTATGAAATATTAGCTCCAAGTGTTGCTGTCTCAGCTGATAAGGGGACGCTCCGTGTCCTTCATTTCTGACTCTCTTCATCTCACATATTCTCGTCTGAATCCTCTCTGTGTCTCTCTGTCAGATGCAGCATCCTCTTCATCCCATCATGGAGCCAGCTGAGAAATAAGAGACTGCAGAGACAGCAGGTGAGTGCTGACAGGCCAGAGTACAAGGACTACACTATAAGGAAATTGAAGCAGGCGATCATAATATTCTTATTTAGGAAAAAAGCAAAAGTCTGGGTAAAACCTAAATTGAAAGTATCAGCAATTCCATGAATTGGGTGATTGGTGTTTTATCGTGATTTTTACAAAAAATAATGTCTTTTGGATAGCATATTAGATACAAGAAACCAGAGTGTTCCCAAAACTGCAAAGCCGCCTTGTCCAGTATCCTGGAAGAGTCCCAGAAAAGACATCCATGCCTGTAAAAAGAGTCCCATGGCTATAGAACTTTCCCCAGGAACTAGGGACTTTGTGGTGGTACTCTGTGTGTTTCGACTACAGGGATCGGGGTCTAAATGAAATTTTAAAAATGTTTTAAAATGAAAGTCTGTTGCATTGCATGCAGTAAGATTTACTTGCTAAAAAAAAAAGTTGTTTGAGTTAAAAAAATACACAGTCGTCTTCATTAAACGTAGTGACACTAAATGATCTTGTTGCACAGTGATTAACTTAATGGCACTTCATGACAAAAAGGTTGCCGACCCCTGCTTTAGCACATTCAATTTCTGTTAAATCTGAGAGGTATACTTGCATGCCTGTTCATTTCAGATTTCTTATGCGCATTTTCAAAATGTGTATCAAAATAGTTGTATGGAAACCTGTCTGAGGCTGTGCATATCTTCCGTTGCCTTTCCTTACCCCACTAACTTGCTGGATCCAGCACTTGCCGACCTCAGAATTTACAAATGATCACTGGCAGAAACCCCAAGAGGATGATGTTCGGGGTATTTGAGCCCAGCACCTTATTTACCTCAGTAGCCTTTGAGTGTGACTTCACTTCCTGAGACTGTTAAGTCAAAGGGAAGGCAAGTTTTTTTTGCTAAACATCATCCTGCCAACTCCCAAAGGGCAAAGAGGAGGCGGGGCGAACTAAAAGTCTAAAATGCCAGCACCACAGGTTATCTATTCCACCCCATGTGGGATAAGCACCCCTTTCTCTTTCCTAGGGAAAACAGAAGAGAGCCTCAGCTGCTCAGTGGTCCCAAACTAGGCACATTAAATTTATATGCCACAGTTTGAATGGAGAAGAGTCACTCAAAGATTTCAGTTCTAGAAGAGGGAAAACATTTGCACAGTTAGACCAGAAAATAGTTGCCTGCGCAACCAGGTCATGGGCCAAGGGCACAGCAGAATATATCAACATGTCTCATTGGTTAGCTGTTATATTAAGTCCTTGGTCTTCAACCCTGCTGCTGGGGACCCACTGTCCTGTTTAAAATGGTATTGTCCTGGAATATAAGGTGCAAGTTTGCAAAAAAAAAAAGTGTAAGTACACTTGTGAGGTGAGGTTTTATCATGCCATTTCCACAAATGCTATTCCCTAGGGGGAGTCATAGTTTGTTACTTAGTATGTCTGCCCCAGCTTATCTGCAATATGGCAGTTGTTCATATCTCATGACGAGATGCAGAAAGGATGTTAGAAAGTAAATGTTTGGTTACTTCTGTAACTCCGGGCCTCTGATAGCACGAGTGAGGCATCTCACCAAAGTGTCCTCCTTGCAGATAAGAGATATGCTGAGAATAAACTGATGAAAATTAAGTCGTAGATGTTCTGGAGTTGTTTTGGTAGTGCTTTTTATTGGATTTTTAAATTATGTATTTATTGTCTGACCGTTTTCAATCTCTTTGCTTGTGGGAGTAGATTATTGATTCACAGTAACATCTTGTCGGAAATAAATTTAATTGGCAGTATTTGTATGTGCTGTTATTATCCAAAGCTGTCAGCTTACTGTATTGTGTCAATAATATCCCTGTTAAATCACATTAGGTGTTGCAGGTTTATCCTGCTTGACGGGTGCTGATCTTGCACAATCTTAAAGTTATTATTATTTACAGTGGTTCAAAGTTATATACGGTTTTATATGTGTGGAGTATGTATTAGCTCACTTTTAAACACTATAGAAAGTCTTGTGTGTAAGACTTTACATAGGATGTGGGTTTAATTGTGAGTGAGTTCAAGCTGATAGCTGATTAACCCCTCAGCTGAGAGCTGTTTACTGTGGGGACAGTGCCTTAAGTGCTTTTTTTTTATAGACTTGTAAAACTAAAAAAGGGAAGCTGTGCTTGTGTAGATTAATTTGTATAATATTGCACTGTACAAAAGGTCATGCATGCACAGCAAAATGAAGGTCACAGTAATTGCAGGAACACTCATAACCAAGGTGTATTAAAAAGGGGAAACTGGTTCATCAATTTTGAAATACTTTTTTCTATCATAGTTTTATGTACTAATACATTTATAAGTAAGTTAGTAAATTTACTTTTTGAAACATGTTCCCATTGTGGCAAATTCAAAATATTGGTTTGAGCTCTGTTTATATATTATATTGATGATCATTACATTAAACCAGGGCTCTGAACCGGTTCAAGGAACGAAAACGAAAACCGGAAACGAACGAAATTTTAAGAGGAACAGAAACGGAAACGGAATCAAAATCAATTTGAATCGTTCTGAACAGAAACGTTAATTTGAAATGACCATTAACCGGTTAATAACGTTATTTTATCGTTCTCTTTAATATTTTAATTTGGCAGTGACCAATCATGAAATGAGTAGTACAGCATGTGACGTTGACGGATCAAGCGTGAGTGAAATGCCCGCGCACCATCATCTATGAATCTACCGTTAACGCAAGTCAGTGTGAGCGCGCATTTTCATGCCTCAAGTACATTTCTTTCCCCGCTGAGGTCTACAATGAATGTGCAGGTATTGGAGGACATTCTTTTCGAACGTTTAAATAAGCAGTACGGACTTTAAGCTCAAATAGCTGATTTAGGATAGTTTATGGATTCCGTTTAAGCCTATCCAAGTAGGCTATAGCATCAAACATTTTTCCTATAGTCTTTCAGATTGCCAATACAGGACAGGTCAATGTTTTCTATATAGACGGTTGATGCTTCGTATTAAATGGTATGTTATATTGCATTAAATGCAAGCTTTATTAGCTGACTGAATTTGATTATGTGATGCAAGAACGTGTTGCGCAGTGTTTGCTTTGAAATTAGCAGTTGACGGTGCATTAAAAGAGCAATGGTTATCCAGTTTATTTATTCTTTATTCATGCATTTTTTAAAACAAGTCGTGTTGAAAAAAAGTTATGTACAAAGAATGTTATCACTCTTCTGAAAATAATTCGGCATTAGAGGCCACTTTCGATTGTCTAACGCTCCATTAAAACAGGTCCGCTGTTTATGCCTTGTAATTAATGCATGTATTTCTGGTTTTAAAAATGTTATTAAATAAATATTCAAGTTTAATTACCATGTGTTATATTATTATTGAGTGAAAATAAGTCTATTTATACATATTTGTTTAAAATTTATACATATTTGTTTAAAGTATAGGCTTAATTAAATAACGTTATTAACCGGTATTTTTTTCATATCAAACCGTTTTCGGAACAGTAATGTTTATTGAGGAACGCAAAAACCGAAACGCTATAATATCGATTCTGCTCGGAGTGAACCGATTGATATTTTTTTCAGTTTTTAAGCCCTGCATTAAACTAATATTGTGTATGTTTTTTTTTTGTTTTTTTTTTGTGCGTTAGTTGATTTACATTTACATTTATGCATTTGGCAGACGCTTTTATCCAAAGCGACTTACAGTGCCTGTATTACAGGGACAATCCCCCTGGAGCAACATGGAGTAAATTGCCTTGCTCAAGGACACACTGGTGGTGACCGCTGGGATCGAACCAGCAACCTTCTGTGTATCAGTTCCATGGTTTAACCCACTGGACCACCATCTCACATTTTATGTTGTAGTAACTTGAATGAAATTGTCCTGATAACTTTGAAAACTGGGCAGTGGATTTCTAGTTCCCAGCATGCTTTGCACAAGACTGAATAAGGAGAATCTTTTTTTTAATTACGTGTTACTTTTTTTAGTAAAGGAAAAGTCCTGTTAGTTTAAAAGTTTTTGTGGTTACCATTGGCCTAAAGCAGGGGTGTCCAAACTTTTTTTAAAAGGGGGCCAGATTCGATGTTGTGGACACACCCGGGGGCCGGTTCTTTTTCATATATATATATTATGTACAATATTATGTACAATGTACATATATATACGTGACATAAACGCCGTGCCTTGATTAGTGAGGATCTCTTTCGGGATTCCCACTCGGGAGATTAACCGAAACAATGCCTCCGCAACACTCTTTGCTGAAATGCTACGGAGGGCAATTGCTTCGGGGTATCGTGTTGCATAGTCCACCAGGACTAATGCAAAACGATGCCCTCGTGCAGATCGCTCTAATGGTCCGATGATGCCAATTCTCTCGAAAGGGACCTGCATCAGCGGTAGAGGACGCAAGGGCGCTTTTGGGAAGGCCGGCGGATTTACCAGCTGACATTCACGACAAGCCGTGCACCACCTGCGCACGTTCTCGTGAATGCCCGGCCAAAAGAACCGGACCATTAGGCGATTCAGTGTGGCCGCCTGACCCAAATGACCGGCCATAGGATTGGAATGAGCCGCCTGGAAAAGCATTTTCCGACGGCTTTTCAGAACTAACAACTGGGTTGTATCCTGTTTTGACTGAGTGTCTTGGGTCACTCAATACAACACGTCTTTTAATATGGCAAAATAAGGATATGAGAGCGGCTGATCAGGGTGGAGAACCTGTCCGTCGATCGATCAGACCTATGCAAATGCATTTCTGAGCGACTCATCCTGGGACTGTTCCAGAGGAAAATCATTGCGGTCAGTGAGGACCATCCTCTCAACACCGCTCCGTTCCTCTGCAACAGTCCCTGAAGGGCCCGGCTCAGATTCTCCCACCTGCACAGCCGCTCTCTCTCCCCGCCCTCTTTTGTCCCAGGAGACATCCGCACATAAATACCCCAATAAACTACCAAATGCTGGCCAATTGGTCCCCAAAATCAGCGGATGTCGGAGGTGCGGACTAACTGCCACCTCCACTCTATGTTTTTGTCCCCGGAATTGAATTATAACCGCCACCAGCGGATAATTCACCACATCCCCGTACACACACCGTACCTTAACCATGCGGCTCTTATCCAATGCCAACGATTGTATTAGGCTTTGATGGATAGAGGTCTGGTTACAACCTGAATCCACCAAAGGGGAATCCACCCCCCTGAATACTCACTGGTATTTGGTACAGCCCGGCTCGATCGGGGGCACCCTGGGGCGCGTCAGGGATCCGGATCAGCATCCCCACCTCCATCACGGGACACCGATCTATAAAGTGACCCGGATCCCTGCAGCGCCAAAAGGCCGGCCCAGACTTCCCCGCCGCCCCAGTGGCAAGAAGTGAACCAAGGAATTGGCGTTGGGAGAGGGGGAAATGGGACCGGAGGCTGGACGCTGGAGGGAACTCGAGGGGCTCCGCGCCCCTAGATGGCACTCGAGAGCCCGAGGCTCCGTCCAGGAATCCCCCGGACCTTCCTCGAGCCGGACCCCGGGACTGGAACCCTCCCCTCGTACGGGGAGCCGGAACAGGCCTATGGGAAGAGGGAGAAGAAGAGGGACCGGAGAGAGAGAGAGAAGCTGCTGTCAGGGGTTCGCCGACCCCTGGGCACGCCACCATTTGATCCTCCGCCAGCTCGATGGCTTTGTCGAGTGACGCAGGCCTGTGGCACTGGACCCATTGTGTGGTTTTCCTTGGCAACCGTGCAATAAACTGCTCCAGTGCCACCCGATCCACGATCTGGTCGACAATCGACTGGTCAGCCATCATCCATCTGCAGCAGGCGTCCTGGAGCTGCTGGGCCATCACGAAGGGACGGGTATTCTCCCCCAGCGTCAGCGACCGGAACCGCTGACGATGTTGTTCGTGAGAGAGCCCGACCCGCTGGAGGATGGCCCGTCGCAGGTCATCATAGACCAGGAGGTTCTGTACTGGAAGTTGTTGGGCCGCTATCTGCGCCTCACCGGACATCAGCGGGATGAGGCGCACCAGCCAGTCCAGTTGCGGCCACCCACATGTCTCCACAGACCGCTCGAACAGATCGAGGAAGGCTTCCGGCTCGTCTTGCAGCCCCATTTCGTGAGCTGCATGTGGGTGGCTTTGGCCGGGGCGGATGTTGAATCCCCGGCTGGAACCTCCCGGTCGAGACAGCTCCGGAACAGCTCGCGGTCCTGCTGCTGGGCCAGGAAGAGCGCCTGGAATCGCCGCTCCTGCTCCTCCCTGATCTCCAGCATTGATTGATGTTGTTCTTTGTGCAGGCCCGCGAGCGCCTTGATGATGTCCGTTTGCATGGCGGCGGCTCTGGTCTTCTTCCTCCCGCGTTTCGGCACCAATGTAGCAATGTTCGTAGAATGGGGAAGGAAAAAGACAAGGGTCGGCTGACTGGAAACTCGGAACAGGTTTTATTCTCTTTAACTCAGGTCACAGAACAAGGTGCACATCGCACAACTCAAAACAAACTGGGATTTCTCATGTATCAACGGTTTCACTTTGGCAGTTCCTCTCTGCACATCCTCTCTGTCCAACCTTTCCTGTAGCTCAAACAGTAGAGCATGGCGCTAGCAACGCCAAGGTCATGGGTTCGATTCCCAGGGAAAGCAAGAACTGACAAAATGTAAAATGTGTACCTTGAATGCAATGTAAGTCGCTTTGGATAAAAGCGTCTGCCAAATGCATAAATGTAAATGTAGTCACATTCACCTTTTACCCTGGTGCGCCTTTAGCCCTGTTGTACCCTACATGCTAAATTAGTTACATTTGACATGTGATACACTAGCTGTGTATTTTAACTGAAATAGATAAGATTAATTGGTTCCAGGACTACAACTAAAGTAGTTGGAGTGACTTAATCTATGGCATAAACACAACTTTTTAAGTTGATTACTCAAAAAATGAAGTTCCTCTAACTCAATTTAGTACACCATAATTTCATTCAAAGTTGTCATAACTAAAAAAAATATGCAAACATTACTTTTTAGAGTGTAGGAACAGCTAACCAGAACAGCTCAACAACAGGCCAGAATACCCAATTAATTCTTAGCAACGACAGCGCGACTCACTAGATAGCATCTAGTAACCTGATCGAGGAGCCCAACAGGCCCTAACAACTAACCAGAAAACCAATTAGACAGCAAGTTTAACAAATTTAAATATACCAGCAATAACTACTGTCAGGGACGTCGTTAGGCCTATTTTAGGGGGGCTGAAGCTACCCCAAAATGTTCCTAAGCCCCCCTAAATGATAGTAAAAACAACAATAAAAATATGATTTATCAATAAACGTATCCTCATTCATATTTAGATGCAACAAATTATATATATCCAGCTACAAAAAAATTGCCGAAAAGTCGGAAGTTGGACAGAAGTACAAAGAGTCAAGATGATGCACCGCGTCTCGTTGCATTGGTGTGAACTGTGGCAGCTTTCAGAGCGTTGCAAACCAGAGCGCTACTGCAGATTAATCTCGGATTCATTCGTTACCAAGGTTATAATTGTTAATGAAAATAAACGAAAAAACAAAAACTAGGTGGGTTGTCATTAACTGAAATAAAAATTAAAAACGAGGCATTACAAAAAACGATAACTAACCAAATCTGTAATGCGTATTTGGCAAAACTAACTAAAATAAAATTATAGATTAAATGTCCTTAGTTTTCGTCTTTATCATTGTCTTTCATAAAGCAAATAACGTTCAGCTGCATTTCCTTTACCTGCGTCTCTCACTCAAACTCTCTCTCACATATACGCGCACCCCACACACACACACACACAGCCCCTCCCCTCCGTGCACACCGCCGTCTTCATGAGTGTTCGACGTTGAAAGCAAGTTTGCGAAAGGTTGGTATCTCGTGAACACCTTTACACAATCACACATTAAAAAGTGGTATAAAAATCCCGTTCTTCGTGATCCCATTGTTCAAACTTTAGTTAGTGTGTAATGTTGCTGTTAGAGCATAAATAATACCTGTAAAATTATAAAGCTTCAAAGTTCAATGCCAAGTGAGATATTTTATTTAACAGAAGTTCCCTTTCAAAGCCTACAGCGAACGGCCGGCTTGCACTACATCCTGGTACAGCCTGCTTTAATGACGTCAGTAGAACAGTTTGTTGACTAACCTCCGCCCACAAGAATACGCGAAAAAGGGGGCGTGGTCTTGTTGCTCTCCCATGTGGAGAAGAGGAAGTGTTGCGTTTGAGTGTGTTTGTCGCCATGTCGTCGAGACGCTGTTATTTTCATCCCGGAGTCAAATCACCTTTGTTTGGCTTTCCCAGGGACGCTGTAGAGATCATTGAGCGCATACATCTCCCCGTTAAGAGGCGTGACCTTTCCGTGCAACGTGCGCTAAGCTGCTGTCGAATCACAACACAGGAACCGGGCAACGTGCGCTAAGCTGCGGTCAAATCACAACACGGGAACCGCTGGCACAATCAGAACTCGTTACGCATTTCTGAAGGAGGGACTTCATAGAACAAGGAACTCATCAGCCTGTTTTTAGGACAGTGAGAACAGCGGTATACAGATAAGTAAGTTGTGTGAAAAATACAGTTTTTTTTACACGTGAAACATGAACACATGTTAAATTGCACACTGTAAACACAATCAAAGCTTCAAAAAACACGAAAAACGGGACCTTTAATTCAGAATATGATTTTGTCAGTTTGTTAATGTCGACCCGAGAAGCGATTGCTACTTTAGAAAGTTAACTAGTCGCAAGTCTGAGGTAAAATGCACTTGGGTTGTCGATGTCAGAACACTATATAAGATGTGATTCAAATATTAAATGTTATGCCATTAGGCTATTGTAGGCTATAGGGTAAATTTAGTATAGGGTGTGAAAATTGTACAGCTGTGGTATTTGTATTTTAGCTCAAAAATGGGTTGAATACATGCAGTTCTGTGTAATTAAACAGCATTCTGTGGACAACTTATCTTATATAGAAAGGAATTAGATATTGTATGCTATTACTTTATCATAGATTTACATGAGCAGACAGATAGCATTTAAGTCATTGCTTATAGTAACTCATCAGGAGCAAAGTCTGTCCTTAGTAAATTCCACCATGCAGTTAAGTTAACATTATAGTGACTTTTCTTTAACAGAGTAGAAATGGAAGAAGAGGATATGTCTGTCACGTTTTACTTGTTAACATCTTGGTTTCTTGACTGGTTGTTGACATAAGTGTAGCTCTAGATGTGAGTGCAAAGATTTTGCAAATGCAAGTTACAAATACCCTGGGGGCTAAGCCCCCCTGTCTTCCAATCCTAGTGACGTCCCTGCCTACTGTGGCAAACTAGAACATCCTAGGAATATGTAGTAAACCATGTAGAAACAGCCTAGCATAGTGAACTGTATTTTTTTAACTTTCTGATTTGTCTTTTCTGAAATTTAATTTGCTAGTTTTGTAATATATAGTTCATATGGTTATGCTATATTGTAGGAAGCATAAGATTCAATGATGACCGATGCCACCCCACCACTCCAACCCTCGTCAAGCCCATGATTCTGGTCTCCATCAATACTGGTCTCCAGTATTTCTATGTGTCTGTAGTACATGTTAGTTTTGCTTGTGTTTTCAACATGTAATTAGAGGAATATGTGTTTGGTTGTTTCTTTTTTAATGATGGAATGATAGGTGGAGGACAGCAGGGATTTAGGCGTAGAGAATGTGGCGTGTTGTCATAGTGGCATTATTAATAGATCCTGCTTCGTAGAATCAGAAGGAAATTTGCATGTGGTTTTCCCGTTCGCCTATGAGAGTGCGAATGAGAGCCTGTAATTCATGTTTTTTCAAAGTCTTTTCTGTGACCTCTGTTGAACCCACCACTGTGTGTCTGAGGAGGGAGTGGGGGGTGCACCATGCTTTTTTAGTACAGAGGTCTTTTGTTCCTCTGTGGTAAAGAAACTAACGCAAGTGTATTCTCTCTCTCTCAAAGAAGCAATTCATTTTCACAACATGACAACATGGGAGGTTTTATATTGCCTTAGCGCCACACTGCTGAAATAGAGGAAGTGTCCCATAACTGATATTCTGCTTGATTTCCTGCTCTTGACATGGTGAAATAACAACAGTAAAACTTGAGGTAAATTTCTAGATGCATTGTGTTACTAATTCAGACATAGAGTTGTGGTGGTGTCTGAAAGCAAATTTAAACAAGCTGGTAGCTTTTCTTTTTTTTTCTTTTTTTAGGAATATAATCATGCACAAAGTACCCGAAATACTGGTAAAGGGATGAACAGTTTTAACTAGTTAATAAACTGACAAATTTATCTTTAAATGATTAACTAAATGGATCATTTCAGCTTGGACCCTGATAATTTGCTTGCAGCTATATTGTTGGGTTTGTTTTTGTGCTGCTCTAATTTTGGTATACTTGATGCTGATTGCTCTATTGCTGCATTCTGTGCTAAAAATATTTGTATATAATGACCAATAATAGACCATAGATTCAGGCAACTGGTTTTCTATAATTGTGCTAGTTTCATGTTTCTCATATCACTTTGTGCCCTCTTTCTTCTTGCATAATAAAATTATTTCTTAAATCAATCATTCATGATAATGACCAATATATCATTCTGTTTCTTCTGTGTTCTCTTCCCTTTTTGCCCATCTTACACATACAAATTCTGCAGATCCACGTGATTATCATGTGCTGACCAGGCCCACATTAAGAACACACAGGGCCCCTTCATAGTACCCTATCTTTGTGCCACAACGTTTTCTTCCACAGGAATAATTCATATAATTATTATTTTTAATTATTATTATTTTTATTTTATATATATATATATAACCCACAGAGATACAACATATCTATATATAAAAGCATAAATGCGTTAACACTAGATATAAGGCCAAAGCAAACAGGTTTCCAGAAACAACTTCTTCTTAAATAGTTGTATCATTAGAAGGTCTTCATTATGGCTCTAGAAGAGGATAATCATCAACCGGGAAAAGTTCAGGTGCTCCTGATGGCCAGTCATTGGACTCCACGACATCCAATCACGGGCCCCCTTCTTGTTAATGCGGCCCTGGTGCTGACACGCATTAATATAAATTATACTACGGGACTGTTGAATGCTTGAATCTGATTGGCTGACGAACGTTCTAAGGTGTGCGATTATTTTCAGGGTAACACCCGGCTAAAGTAGTTCAAGTTCGGCTAACTTTACAGTTCCATATCACTTCACCAAAGGATTTCAGATATTTCAAATGTCTTAACAGTCGACAATAGCAAAATAACCAAATCCCACAACGACACTGAACAAGCAAAGAAATATAGTAAACAATAGGATAAAAACAGTACAAATAAAAAAAATGTTTCCACAAAATTACGTTTAAGTATGTGTGGAAGGCACATACTCTCCTTCTCCCGCTCTCTCTCTTACATTCAAACACACACACACAATCACCACGGACACATACTCGCTGCTCTGATGATTTTATCAGTAAAATAATTTAACATCTTAAAAGCCACATGACATTTCTCACTAGTGAGGTAATAACGGCGCTGTTCTTACAGTTTCGCATTAGTAGATGTGCTATTGAACACTGTTGAAAGAGCCGCACAGACTGAGGTAATTCACATACACTCGCGCTCGCTCTCTCTCTCTCTCTCTCTCACACACACACTCAC
>CM042247.1:54992972-54997972 GCA_023566225.1 Romanogobio albipinnatus
AATGTGGACAGTCAATGGTTTTAGATCAGATTCCAATCGGATTTGGACCGACAGTGTGAATGTAGTCTTAGAGATTGGCAGAGATTGATTATAAAGGGAGGCTCTTCTCTTGCTTTGTTTATTACTCATTCACAATCTGAATACAAGTTTAGTTTTTCCTGCTGCTCCATACACTGCACAGTTTCTGGATTGACAACTGCATTTAAATGCAGAATCGGAAACTGTGATGATGATTAACAGTGATAACCAATGGATAAGACAAAATGGGACTTTTTTTAAAAAACTTAATTTAACAGTTTTTGCTCTGGTACTGAAAATAGTACCGAAAACTGCAGAAATTTTACTGGTGTTGGTACCCTGATAACCTTGATCTGTTTTCTGCCTCTGACAGAGAAGAAATATTTGGCTGGCCAGTAGGCCTAATCCAAATCATTCAGCTTTTTTGTTTTTTGTTTGTTCTCTTCTATGATCTAAGTACAGTAAATATCTCTTTGTAGAGCCATAGTTTCTTTAACCTAATAGATTGTTGTGGTGAATTGAAATTGGGAGTGTTGTTTGTGAGCGGTGATACTAGCAGGCAGAGAGGATGTTTCTGTGGATTCAAAGTTGTGATTTTAAAGGCTTTGTTTGTTTTATAAATTTAGAAGTAGATGGTATAGTTGTGCCCTCACACACAGAGTTTTTCTGTTGACATGAAGAAAACTTTTGCGAAACACTTTGAGCTTGTTAACATTTTGTCCCAATAATATGTTTGTCCCATGCATTATGGCTGTAATTACTATGTAATTATTTCATTTAAATGGCATACAGTGACCTTTGAGCTTCAACATATAGACTTCGAATTGCTGAATTAAAACTTCCAAAGTTGGATATAACCAAATACAGTCCAAAGTGTTGAAATGTAAAAGGTGTGTTTTGGATAAAAAGTAGCAGCATCTGCATAGAGTAAATATTTCACTTCAGTGTCATTCAGTTCCAGTTCTGGACTTTCGATCCAATATAGGATCACCCCACATTGCTTGTTGCTTGTCCTTGATGTTTTGTGTGTGTGTGTGTGTGTGTGTGTGTGTGTGTGTGTGTGTGTGTGTGTGTGTGTGTGTGTGTGTGTGTGTGTGTGTGTGTGTGTGTGTGTGTGTGTGTGTGTGTGTGTGTGTGTGTGTGTGTGTGTGTGTGTGTGTGTGTGTGTGTGTGTGTGTGTGTGTGTGTGTGTGTGTGTGTGTGTGTGTGTGTGTGTGTGTGTGTGTGTGTGTGTGTGTGTGTGTGTGTGTGTGTGTGTGTGTGTGTGTGTGTGTGTGTGTGTGTGTGTGTGAGAGCCCTGTTTCTCACTAGTGCAATTTGCCATTAATATTGCTCACACTTATTTGAACAAACCGTTAATCGTAAGTATTAAACTTTAATGTATGCCTCGTTTGTACTACAGATAAGAATTTATACCTTACATCTGGGGTTCTCAAAATTCAACAAAATATGGGAAGTATGTAGAGAGGGGAAAAAGCACACATTTGTTATCTTTAGTATATCATAGTATGAATGAAATACAAGTTTAATTACAATACCAAACAATTTATGGCACACAGCTCTACAATAATACATATATATATATATATACACACCTAAAGGATTATTAGGAACACCTGTTCAATTTCTCATTAATGCAATTATCTAATCAACCAATCACATGGCAGTTGCTTCAATGCATTTAGGGGTGTGGTCCTGGTCAAAACAATCTCTTGAACTCCAAACTGAATGTCAGAATGGGAAAGTAAGGTGATTTAAGCAATTTTGAGCGTGGCATGGTTGTTGGTGCCAGACGGGCCGGTCTGAATATTTCACAATCTGCTCAGTTACTGGGATTTTCACGCACAACCATTTCTAGGGTTTACAAAGAATGGTGTGAAAATGGAAAAACATCCAGTATGCGGCAGTCCTGTGGGCAAAAATGCCTTGTTGATGCTAGAGGTCAGAAGAGAATGGGCCAACTGATTCAAGCTGATAGAAGAGCAACTTTGACTGAAATAACCACTCGTTACAACCGAGGTATGCAGCAAAGCATTTGTGAAGCCACAACACGCACAACCTTGAGGCGGATGGGCTTCAACAGCAGAAGACCCCACCAGGTACCACTCATCTCCACTACAAATAGGAAAAAGAGGCTACAATTTGCACGAGCTCACCGAAATTGGAGTGTTCAAGACTGGAAAAATGTTGCCTGGTCTGATGAGTCTCAATTTCTGTTGAGACATTCAGATGGTAGGGTCAGAATTTGGTGTAAACAGAATGAGAACATGGACCCATCATGCCTTGTTACCACTGTACAAGCTGGTGGTGGTGGTGTAATGTGTGGGGGATGTTTTCTTTGTTTTCACACTTTAGGCCCCTTAGTGCCAATTGGGCATCGTTTAAATGCCACGGCCTACCTGAGCATTGTTTCTGACCATGTCCATCCCTTTATGACCACCATGTACCCATCCTCTGATGGCTACTTCCAGCAGGATAATGCACCATGTCACAAAGCTTGAATCATTTCAAAATGGTTTCTTGAACATGACAATGAGCTCACTGTACTAAAATGGCCCCCAAATTCACCAGATCTCAACCCAATAGAGCATCTTTGGGATGTGGTGGAACGGGAGATTCGTGCCCTGGATGTGCATCCCACAAATCTCCATCAACTGCAAGATGCTATCCTATCAATATGGGCCAACATTTCTAAAGAATGTTTTCAGCACCTTGTTGAATCAATGTCACGTAGAATTAAGGCAGTTCTGAAGGCGAAAGGAGGTCAATCACAGTATTAGTATAGTGTTCCTAATAATCCTTTAGGTGAGTGTGTATATATATATACAGTGAGGAAAATAAGTATTTGAACACCCTGCTATTTTGTAAGTTCTCCCACTTGGAAATCATGGAGGGGTCTGAAATTGTCATCGTAGGTGCATGTCCACTGTGAGAGACATAATCTAAAAAAAAAAATCCAGAAATCACAATATACGATTTTTTAACTATTTATTTGTATGATACAGCTGCAAATAAGTATTTGTACACCTGTCTATCAGCTAGAATTCGGACCCTCAAAGACCTGTTAGTCTGCCTTTAAAATGTCCACCTCCACTCCATTTATTATCCTAAATTAGATGTACCTGTTTGAGGTTGTTAGCTGCATAAAGACACCTGTCCACTCCATACAATCAGTAAGAATCCAACTACTAACATGGCCAAGACCAAAGAGCTGTCCAAAGACACTAGAGACAAAATTGTACACCTCCACAAGGCTGGAAAGGGCTACGGGGAAATTGCCAAGCAGCTTGGTGAAAAAAGGTCCACTGTTGGAGCAATCATTAGAAAATGGAAGAAGCTAAACATGACTGCCAATCTCTCTCGGACTGGGGCTCCGTGCAAGATCTCACCTCGTGGGGTCTCAATGATCCTAAGAAAGGTGAGAAATCAGCCCAGAACTACACGGGAGGAGCTGGTCAATGACCTGAAAAGAGCTGGGACCACCGTTTCCAAGGTTGCTGTTGGTAATACACTAAGACGTCATGGTTTGAAATCATGCATGGCACGGAAGGTTCCCCTGCTGAAACCAGCACATGTCAAGGCCCATCTTAAATTTGCCAATGACCATTTGGATGATCCAGAGGAGTCATGGGAAAAATTCATGTGATCAGATGAGACCAAAATAGAACTTTTTGGTCATAATTCCACTAAACGTGTTTGGAAGAAGAAGAATGATGAGTACCATCCCAAGAACACCATCCCTACTGTGAAGCATGGTGGTAGCATCATGCTTTGGGGGTGTTTTTCTGCACATGGGACAGGGCGACTGCACTGTATTAAGGAGAGGATGACCGGGGCCATGTATTGCGAGATTTTGGGGAACAACCTCCTTCCCTCAGTTAGAGCATTGAAGATGGGTCGAGGCTGGGTCTTCCAACATGACAATGACCCGAAGCACACAGCCAGGATAACCAAGGAGTGGCTCTGTAAGAAGCATATCAAGGTTCTGGCATGACCTAGCCAGTCTCCAGACCTAAACCCAATAGAGAATCTTTGGAGGGAGCTCAAACTACGTGTTTCTCAGCGACAGACCAGAAACCTGACTGATCTAGAGAAGATCTGTGTGGAGGAGTGGGCCAAAATCCCTCCTGCAGTGCAAACCTGCTGAAAAACTACAGGAAACATTTGACCTCAGTAATTGCAAACAAAGGCTACTGTACCAAATATAACATTGATTTTCTCAGGTGTTCAAATACACATATATATATATATATATATATATATATATATATATATATATATATATATATATATATATATATATATATATATATATATATATATATATATATATATATATATTTATTATTATTATTATTATTATTTTTATTTTTTTATTTATTTTTTTTATTTTTTTCACTGTGCAAATAGCTGTGGATGCTATTTACTAAGTGAAATAGTGATATATTCTATATAGACCATATAAAAGTAGCAGTTCTTTGCAATATGTGTAAATAGTAATTAGATGCTATTTATGCTTTATTTTGGCATATACATACTATGCACCTCAGTATTGTTGTACATTAACAGGATGCAATAATAACATAGAGTGTAAATGATTATATTTATTAAAATTATTAAATGGATGCCACCTTAATGGGACAATAAAAGCCCTCCTTACACCTACCCCTAACTCTACCCAATAAATGCTTTTATAATTATTAAACATTTTGTTTGGCACTTTATTTCCACTTTTAGAACGTTCTTAATTTTTATTGAAAGTAAATGCCTTTCCGATGTGATAAGTAACGGGAAAAGGGAGAAGAGCGAGCTCGGCAAAAGGCGGATTCGAACCTGGGTTGATCGCGTCAAAACCAAGATCTTTGAGCCTTATGCTTTACTGACAACGCCACTGAACACGTTGAAATAGGCACGTCTTTTTTTATCTTGTTTGGCCCAACCAGGCATTGTTAGGTGGAGCTACTGCAAATAGCACTTTCCAA